>JAAOAN010000334.1:0-16901 GCA_013396205.1 Fusarium mundagurra | reverse complement strand
ACCTAACTCAATGCAGACTCGCCCACGTAACATATTGGTACCGATTTCGGGTCACTCATCTGAATGGTGTCGTCCATTTGCTTTAGAAGAGGAAAGAAACGGGTAAGGATGAGCCTGGAGTGGGCTCTCGGCAATCTCTTGCCGGCAACGGTAGAGGCGTTTAAACTGAATGATACCTTTCCAGGAATCACACCAACTGCATCATCATTCGACCATTTTCGCTGACCGAGACTCGAGCCTCTCTCAAGCCAGTCTAGCACAGGCAGGCAGGCCTAGACCAGTAGATATTTTCGCATTCCCCCGATCGAGTTTTGCATTATCGGCTTTGGTTGGTGATTGGCTCATCATATTATAATCAGTGGTGCCATGGATAGAAAAATGGTCAGATGACTGCTAAAAATGAAACAAAAACAGCCTGTATGACAGTGCAAATCTGGTGGAAAAGGCATGATGCCAACAGCCAAGATGCAATAGATTGCCATGTCCATACAATAACTGGACTACGTATCGATGTCAAGACCATCGAATTTCATACGAACCGCGTCTGTGCTCTGCTAGCTCATCGATCACCCGTAAAACTATCCATAGTCCATTCTCTGCAGCCTCGTGTGCGATCTAGGCTGTACCATTGGTAGGCCCAAGGTTTCTAGATCATTTCCTTGAGGAACCACCAACGGTGAAATCTGAGATGCAAATGGTATAAAAGCGTTGATCCGGAAAGCCCAGATGAGCTCTTGTAATTTACACCGGCATTAACCTGATTCATTCACCGTACGAAGGATATCTCATAATGGCGTAGGTAAGAGTGAAATGAAGGGGACTGGAGAACCTACTAGTTTATTATTAGTCATGAATGAACCAAAGGTAGCAAGCAATATGCCTGATTGACAAGTAACAAGTATTCAAGACTCAGTACTTAGTACCTAGAGTAAGGCAGTATACTGCTCGTGTGGAAAGGGAACATGTGATAGTAAGAGATAAGGTAATGCCAATCACAAGAACGGCCATCTATGCCCATCAAGAATAAGACTGTCTTCCATAAACTCCCACAGTAGGTATGACTCTTTGTGAATCATCCGGCGTACAGAGTGAGATGCATGGCGAGTAACAAATTAGCTTACAACAAATGAGCTTACACGCTTCTCATGGATCTTTTCTGGAAAACGGAAATTGCGGGGATACATCCTGCGGGGAGAAAGCAAATTTATTATTTACCTATTTTTATTTGGTCTGGTTAATCATCTAGTTATCTCTGATTTTGCCCCGCGATGCCCCTCCTTCACACAAAGCTCCAAGTCAACACTTCAAATATATCATATATAAATCACTGCCTTTCTTAATTTCTATTTTCCGGAAACAACAGGTTCGACCGAAACTCTCACTGGCCCCGTGTTGCTCATTCAAATAGTAATCATGGGAGCCCAACAATCCTCAGAAACCTCCAATGCTGGTGGCCCAGCTCCCGTCGCCAAAACTTGTTACTACGAACTGCTCAGTGTTGAGCGTTCTGCTACGGACGACGAGTAACTCTTTCCAAATATGCCCCTCCATGTTGTCTTCCTACTGACCCTTTCTTGACTAGGATCAAGCGAGCTTACCGCAGAAAAGCACTCGAGCTTCATCCTGATCGCAACATCAATGATGTCGAGACCGCTACACGCCGCTTTGCCGAAGTCCAAACCGCTTACGAGATCCTGTCTGACCCTCAAGAGAGAGCTTGGTACGATTCACACCGCGATGCCATCCTCAGTGGAAGAGACGGCGACGATGACGGTCAACCTACTACGTTCCGCAATGTGCGACTCACATCCGCTGAGGAGATCATGGGCCTGATCCGCAAGTTCAACGCTGCGGTACCCTTCGATGACGAACCCACAGGTTTTTACGGAATCTGCAGGGAAACTTTTGAACACTTGGCCATGGAAGAGGAGGCTGCTGCCGACAACGACGACCTCGGTGTCCGGGACTACCCAGCTTTTGGATCCTCTGACGATGACTACGAGGATGTTGTGAAACCCTTTTACACCGCATGGACTGGCTTTACAACCGCCAAGTCGTTCGCATGGAAGGATAAATATCGACTTTCTGATGCCCCCGACCGTCGTGTCCGCCGTTTGATGGAGAAGGAGAACAAGAAGATGCGGGAGGACGCCATTCGCGAGTTCAATGATGCTGTCAACTTCCTCGTCGGCTTCGTGCGCAAACGAGACCCCAGATACCTGCCCAATTCGCAGACCCAAGACGAGCGCCAGGCTTCCCTGCGAAATGCTGCTGCGGCCCAGGCCGCTCGATCGCGAGCTGCGAACCAGGAGCGCATGGCATCATTCGAGGTTCCCGAATGGGCCCAGGCTCGATCCGATGACAATGGAGCAGAGGGGGGGTTTTCAGAATCTGATGAGGAATCAGAGGTAGAGATACTGGAGTGCGTTGTATGCAACAAGTCGTTCAAGAGCGAGAAGCAGCTTGAGGCGCACGAGAAGAGCAAGAAGCACATCAAGGCTGTTCAACAACTGCGTCGGCAGATGAAGCGCGAAGGTGCTGAGCTGGAGCTTGATGAGGTATCATCACCACCTGGGGCAAATGCGAACAAGCAAAAAGATGCTGCAGCACAGGAAGACAATGTTAAAGAGAAGCCGCTTGGATCGACTCAAGGTGAAGCTGTATCACCGTCTCCAGCGGATTCGTCCCTTGCCGCGACACCTGCTGAGTCTGCAGACGCATCAGACGACACCGACTACGCACCCAGAGATGTTGTCGAGGAGAGAATAGCTTCAGCCAGCAAACTCAAAACTACTAGCGATGTCACTAATGAAGGCGATGAACTATCAGCATCAGTGCAGGATCTGTCGGTTAATGAGCCTGCGCAGGGCAAGAAGGTCGGAAAGGCCAAGGCCAAACGTGCCAAGAAAGCTGCGGCTGCACAGTCGCAGAAAGAAGAAGTATGTTAAACAGATTAACCCTCATCTTTATGTTGAGCTGACAACAGTTCATAGCCACAGTGCGGAGTTTGTGGGGAGACTTTCGCTTCAAGAACCAGGCTGTTCGTCCATATTCGAGAGGAAGGACATGCAGAACTAAAATCAGTGACCGCTGGAGGCAAGAAGAAGAAGAGGTGATTAAGGATCTAATGCATACGAGATGCATATTGCATTCAACCATATCACCGTTCGGCAGGTAATACCAAACGACAGGCAGCGAGTGAAGAACACGTTGTATCACGCAACCTAAAACGACAAAAATCGTGATAAAGAGGGTCATTCGAATCGATTTCAATGTCTATCCCGACGTAACGCCTGGTCCTCCTGCCAATCATTATGGCTTGCAGGAAATTACAGCCAAAATCAAAATCAGAACAACGCCGGGCCCAATAACCAATCTAGGCCTCCTGAATGGTATCCGTATCATCGTCACTTAGCGTCTCAACTTCGTCAATTGCGCCTTCACGGCCCTCGCTTGAGCCTCCGTGGACGGCGTTTTGCTGCGCCACGTGGATAATCGACTTGCCTTGGACATGCTTAACGCCACGCTTCCAGTCCTGCCAGTCCTCCTCGCTTCGAATCAAAAAACCAATCAGCATACTGGGATCCATCTCGCGGACGTGGATGCGGCGCAGTCGAGCAGTATGACATGATTCTATTTCTTCGCTGGTGTAGTCCATCGGGCTCTCGTGGTATGGGAGTGCGGGCCTTGTGTGATGAGGATCAAGGTAGAATAAGAAAGAACCTTGCGAGCCGACGAAGTAATGGGATGAGGATGGACGGCCTCTGCGCATGGTCAGTACTATAGATATGCGAAGAGTAGCAAGTAGTACTCACCCTGCGATACCAACGGATTGCGGCATCTGAAGAGCTGCAATCAAAGCCTCCCAGTAGACGGGAGTTATCTTATCTAGTCCCAGCCGAGTTCCTACCAAGACAAGCGTGGGGTGGAAGGCTTCGCCGGTTGGCTTCGCAATTTTCATAAAGTCATCCTCGTAGACATCGGGCCCATCGCCAGTGGAATACACCCTGATCGAGGGCTCATGTGAGTTCGCCAATGCTCTTCAAGTTGTGTGTTAGTACGAATATCGCGTGTAACAGTGGTGAGAACTTGAACGTACTGGATACAGCGGGCTGTTGCTGATGGTCCAAACCATTCACCTGGATACTTGCCACACGCGCTGGCACCATGTCGGACGAAACTGTGGATTGAGTATGGAGCTCTTGGATCGTCCGCAAAATCTTTGATGATTCGACATTCTTCTTCTAGTGATTGTCCCTGACGCCAGTCTGTACGATGTCAGGCATGTGATATAGTCTAGTGTGGTGGGCGCTTTGGCTTACCTCTCCCCAGGCGAACGAGTGCGATGGTGTTTGCAAGTAGACTTTGACCAGACCGAATCATGCATCCCCACCCACTGTCTGATGAGAATGGGCTCTGATCCCCCAGTTGGCTCTTAAGTCTCATCGACAGTGACAGTGAAGATGTGGCTTGGGGGTTCGTGGAACGAGGAATGGGTTCGAACTCGGATCTGTAAGTCATCCATATCCTTGATTCAAAATCGGTTATGAAGCCAGATGGCCATCCACCGTCATTCGACTGGTCGCCATATGCCAGTGATGATGAGAAACTGCTCGATATTGATTCCGGTGGGGTTTCTGGGGCATTTGTCGGTATGTTGGGCGATCGAGCTGTATCCTGATCTTCGGTGTCCGACTTGGGTGCTGGGGGCGGCGTCTGGGGATTTTGTTCATCGGACTTTGTGTTTTTCTTATCACTTAGCTTGTAGGAGCGTCCAAGACACCAGACTGGATGATCGTGGGCAACATCGTTGGTAGGTTCTGGATCCCAGAACATCTGTACGATCCGTCGATAACGTCCTAGGTCGACATTGGCCATGGCGTTCTCCATGTTGATAGACATGGATCTCAAGCTTTCATTCGTTTGCTCGTTTATTGTATATGTATAACCTGAGGAACTCGGGAACGAGTTCCAATAAAAAATGTTAGATGAGTGCCTCAACAAGGAGGCAACATGAAGCTTCAGGTGGGATAGAAGGCAGCAGACAGGAAACGGGCAGATGGGGTCCTGGCTCTGGGTGAGCTTTGGCTCTAGCCTGGCAGTGGAGAGTCAGCTGGGGCTGGCGGGCGGCGGGGAAGAGACAACCCAGTAGCTTGTGACTCGCACCTGGAGGCCAGCCCGTGAGAAGCGCCTGAGGTGGACTTCGGTTCCAGTGGAGCTGGTACTGGCTGTAGGTACTCGGTACCAACGCACGCGATATGGGTTCTGGTGCACGGGCCATCCGTGACACGTCTCGACGTCAAGAATCGATATCTGTTGAATTGCTCGAGTTGGGTTCACATAGCCTGTGGTTGATGGAAAGGCTGGAAATTTTCATCCTTCTGTATTTATATACTCTGCTCACACGTATATATACGCGTTTTTCTATACCCTCCCCTCTTCTCATCAACATGGGGTTATGCATGTGTTTTGCCTAGAAACTCTACTCATAAGACTACTGTTGTCATTCTGATTTCAATGAAATATTGGGTGAAGCACCATAATGTCAGTTTTCAACAGATATGCACCTCAATACGCACAGGATACAACGCCTAGGAACCCAGGATATAAATTAAAGCATGCTGATATACTTAAAAGTTTACTTTTACAACTACATTCAGTTGAAAATCGCACATGTCCAGTTCTTGATATTGCTTCATGTTTCCACCCTATACCAAAGAATGGATGATTGTTAAATTCGTCGGTACGTACCGCGACTACCTAGGACAAGGTACCTCATGCCTGCCTATGAGCTTTCCCGCAAACGCTCAAGCGGACCCACCGATCAATACCGCCTCCCGCCTGTAACCTGCATCACGGCGTCTTTCAATGACACTTATGTATCTAGACCACCTAGCCCCACTTTATTTTCTGAGCCAATCGATAGACCAGCGGCAACGCAAAGTCCACCGCGGGGTGACTCGTTTTCTTTGCCATCGACAAAAGGTCTGTAACACCTTTCCCTCACCCAAAACACAGCATTGTTTTTATGGTGCACAACCACTATAAATCTCAATTGGACTGCCATACCGAACTACTCTCACCATGAAGGCTACCTCTCCCTGATCTTGCTATGGCAAAAAACAAGAGGGGAGCTCCCGCTTTCCGTGGCGCAAAGAACGCCAGGGGAGGTCGAGGAGGCAGGGGAGCCTTTCGTGGAGGTGGGAGCTATTCATCAACGCCACCACGAGTCAATTTTGCCAGAGAAGAAACTGGTACGGATCACCTTGACGCGAAGTGCGCACATGTTGAAGTGCTTGGACGCTGACCTGATCTATTACAGCTGGATTCACGCTCGCCGACGAAGCTCGCCAGACGTCCCAACATGACCATTCTACATGGGGGAACTCCAGTCTACGACTGCGGCCAGTTACTTTCGTCAGCGCTGGACCTACGGAACCCCTGAAGCTCCTGGATGCGATTGTTGACCCAGCCGACAAGAAAGATGACCAGGCCGACGAACAGAGCTTCGAAGAATCGACCTACGAGGTTGAGTTTATAGGCCCTGACGACCTTGAGGAAGCCATCCAAGCTGAGACTGCACCCGAAGAAAGCGTAACACAGGATGTACCATTCTTCTTTGACATCACAGGAGACCCGGTCCAAAAGAAGAAGGACCTTCCCCCGGTGGAGATACCGGATAGACCATCCTCGAGGAGCAGCACCTCGAGCGAGGAAGTGCTTCTCTTCAGGGGCCGAGGTGCGCAGAGGAACGTACAATCTGTGCCTGATATCGACATGGTGCAGATGCAAACTGAAATCCGTGTTGTCGAGCAGGCTATCATCACTGGGCCGGCCGATTCACAACAACCACCAGCACCAACACCAGAACTGCAAACGGAACCAATTCACAACAAGAACCTGACCAAATTGGAGAAAAAACAGAAGAAGCGTGAGAAACGTAATGCTAAGACTAAATTTGATGACGAGGAGGATGCCATTCTTGCCGACTACATTGCCAATCTCAAGGAAAACACTGAAGTTGATGATTACCTCAAGGAACTGCTCGATGGTGGAAGACACTCGGAGGATAGTGGCGTATCCGAGTCAGCCAACGCTGCAGGAGATGACACGGATGATAATACGGACGATGCTGAAGCGACCAACGGAGATGAGGACCCTAGCGAGATCGATGATGAGACACTCGCAAGACTTATAGCCGGTCAGCAGCTTGGGCAAGATCTGGGTATGGAGGATGTTCATTTCGGAGACTCTTCGAGCGATTCCGACTCAGACGATGACGACGCTGGCAAGAGGACGAAACAGCACCAGGAATTTGACGATGATTTTGATTTGATGGATTGGGATCGGCCCAGCCTGCGTCAGCGCAAAGGCAAAGGCGCTCGAGCTCAGATCAGCTTCAACATGTCCGATTCCGAACTGGAGGCATCTCTCCAAGCCAGCTGGAAGAGCGATCGCCTTAAGAAATCCGAACGAAAGAAACAGCGAGAGGAAATGCGGGCCCTTGGCATGCTAGGCAAGAAAGACCCTGACGATCTGCGGGTCAAATACCCAGATGGAATGAACATGGACCAAGTCGCAGATGAGCTACAAACATTCCTGATGGGTTCTGACGAACAGTGAGTTGTCATCAGGTTATGTATGAATTATAACTGACTAGTTACAGACTTAATTTCCCCCCTATGGATAACAATGCGCGCAAGATGATCCACGAGCTGGCAAGTAAATTCAAGCTCAAGTCCAAGTCAATTGGCAAAGGCGACCAACGAAGACCGACACTTCATCGAACAAAGCGTACGCCTCCTTACGTCCCAGCCACATTCGATCAAGCTCTCAAGCGCGTCCATCGCAAGTATCTTCCTCGGTCGGACAAGAAGGGCAAGAAGGGGAATCGCTTGCCGCCTGCTCGTGGTGGCACTTCCGTTGCGGCCGCTACATATCAAGATGGTGAGGTGGTTGGTGCTTCAGCGCCAGAACTGGGCATCGAGAACCGTGGAAGAGCGATGCTGGAGAAGATGGGCTGGAGCATGGGAACCGCGCTTGGGGCCTCCAACAACAAGGGCATCATGCAACCTGTTACTCATACAATGAAGCGCTCAAAAGCTGGACTGGGATAGAAGTTGGTCAAATGTTTAAAACGGCACTTCAAGGAGTTGGAGGAATGCAATAAACTGTAGAGATTAGAAACCAATGACATCAGGCAAGATACATGTAACAGTAAAAGGATGGGACACAAAGCTTATGTGCACGAATTCATTTGATCGAGACCCTATTCTCGATGTTTATTGTACAACCGCGAACCCCGTTGCCCGTGTGTGAAGACATTGCCCCCAGGAAATAAAACAAAACCATCCGTAACGCATTATGAGGCCCCTAAAACAGGGTTGGATCCCCGTGAAACCTCAGACTCATGACACCCTGATGCCACGCGTGTAAAACCAAATGCCCAAAACAAATCAAGCCATGAAAGCACTTATTTCGTCGAGGAAGAGTACTTAGTGACCGCCTTGGTACCCTCAGAGACAGCGTGCTTGGCAAGCTCACCAGGGAGGATGAGACGGACAGAGGTCTGGATCTCTCGGGAAGAGATGGTGGACTTCTTGTTGTAGGCGGCAAGCTTGGAAGCCTCAGAAGCGACGCGCTCGAAGATGTCTGGACAAGGGTCAGATCAAGTTGGACGAGAGGTAGATGAAGCGACATACCGTTGACAAAAGAGTTCAGGATGGACATGGCACGGTTGGAGATGCCAGTGTCAGGGTGGACCTGCTTGAGGACTGGAGATGCAAGTCAGTAAACGCGTTACCAAAACAAGACGCGACAAGGCGCGATTGAGACGGGAATTGTAACTCACCCTTGTAGATGTAAGAAGAGTAGGTCTCCTTGCGGGTCTTGGAGCGCTTCTTCTTGTCACCAGAGGCGGCGGTCTTCTTGCCGGCATCCTTCTTCTCAGGAGCCTTGGAGGCAGTAGCGGGAGCCTTAGAGGCGGGCTTCTTGTCAGCAGCCTTGGGAGCCATTTCGAAAGACGAAAATGAGGTTTGAAAAAAGTGTGTGGGTTGGTTGTGTCGGTTGAGTAAGAACTCGTGCGTTGAGTAAGTTGTTGTGAGGCGAGAAGATGCTGTTGTAGATGGGAAGTTGATGGCGAGAAGAGAAGATCGGGGAGTGGGTTGGGTTTTTGTAGCTGGCGCGTTGTCGGTGTTAGCGGGTTACTGATTGCCTGGGGGGCGTGCGCACGCGTGCTTGCTTCAATTGCGCGGGCCTGCTTAGCGGCTGGTGGAAGTGATCTTGGGAGGGGACCTGCCAGGCCAGCCCCTCTTTTCTGTTGCTGCTGGTGAAATAAAAATTGGGTGACGGTTCTTTTTTTTGATTGGCTCTGCGCACTCACAATCACACTGTAAGCTTTACAAGGTCGCCCCCCTCACAGCGTCCTTGCCGTCATCGTTTGATGGGAGCATCCATTTCCATTTCCATTCTCTTTTTCGCGTCGTGGTCTCTTTGCTTCCCTCGTCCTCTTTCATCACCTCCCAGCTCCCGCGTCTCAGCCCGGGTCATTCTTCTCTTCCTCTTTGACTTCTTTCCTTTTACATATCACTTCTACTCATAGTATAGGTACTTTCCATCCAAAATATGTTACTCAAATCCATCATGTCCATCTCGTAGACTCGTTCAAAATGTCGTGATGACTCCAAATATGCCCGATTCTTGACGTGACAGCCTTGGAGACCCGTAATGAGCGTAAAATCTATGTGTAAATCAAGCTGTATACTGATCCAGGTCCCTGAATACGCCCAGATCTGTTCGAGCATCCCTGCCTACGCGTCCGTTCCGTCATGAAGAAAGGCTCCGGACTGTGGCCCGTCACGGCCGCAACGCAACGGCAACGCATCGCCATTCCGTGTCGGTCGTCGTGACTCCTGAGGATGCCGTCCCGGCTTCTCTCCACATCTGCATCCGTTTGAGTCCCGAGACGGAGATCTATAGGGCTGCTGGCTCCGTCGTGACCGGTTCCTGACGGATCTCGAAGAGATCTAACATCGAAAAGCCCGGGGATTTTGATTTGTGGACCGTTCACACATGCAATATACGTCACAGTACCTGAATCTGGGGTTCATGGAGTCAAATTGAGGCTCAAATCTATCTCTGAGTACTAAAAAATAAATAAAAATAAATCAAGTTATATACACCTTGGAAAGGTGTATATGGGTCAAATGAAAGTAGAAAAAAAGACACAAAATATGCCTTGGTATGACCAAGATGGATCAAACCTCACAAAATCAAAAGAATTTCAGACCAAAATGGGTCAAAGAAAAAAGGTCAAAGATCAGACCAAGTTGGAACAACTTCAAACGAACCAAGTGAAGGAACCAAGTCCAAAAAATCACGCAAACGAGAGCGCGACAGAGCAACAACAGAGCAACCGGACCACACCAGTTCAAACGAGATGAGCTGGACCTGGCAAAAGTTGACAAACGTGGGAGGCCAAAGGTATCGGAAAACTGCAGTGACTTTGACTGATTGTGAATGAGTGTCCAACGTGTCCTCCAATCATCAAATCGCCCCGCGCATAGCAAAAAAAATGTAGACAGGAGGAAAAAAGAAAAAGGAGGACGAAAAAGCTTGTGGTGCGGGCAAGGTGCGAGGAGAAAGCAGAATAACGCGCAAGTGATCTTGGTTGGAGGGCATGACATAGAAAATCGGTTTTATTATTTCGCCGGGGGCCATTTTAGTGGGCCATGGGCCACTGACCAGTAACAAGTGTTACAGGCGCGCCAGGGGTGCCCGATTTTATTTTTTAATGCGTCGAGAAGCTTGGTTTCCCAATTTCGCCAAATGCGGCTAGCCCCAAATCGCGTTGCCAGCTGCAAGTGAGTGATCTGGGATCAGAGCTCCCGACGCGCGAAAAGTACTTAACCTCTACGTCCCGCCAACGTTATCTCTTCCACTTCTCATCAACCAATTGTCATCACAACCACTCTCTTCGACTCTTCCATCCATCTCAACAAAGTCTTTCAGACTCCTCAATCACTTTTAATCCACCACCCCAAACCACCCAACCTTCAAAATGACTGGCGGCGGAAAGTCTGGCGGCAAGGCCTCTGGTTCCAAGAACGCGCAATCGTAAGTCTTGCCTCTTCGCCCACCTTGACGCGTCTTTCACTCGATCTCAAGCTAACCACTCTTTCCCAGGCGATCTTCCAAGGCTGGTCTCGCGTTCCCTGTTGGTCGTGTCCACCGTCTTCTCCGAAAGGGCAACTACGCTCAGCGTGTTGGTGCCGGTGCTCCCGTCTACCTCGCTGCCGTTCTGGAGTACCTCGCTGCCGAAATCCTCGAGTTGGCTGGTAACGCTGCCCGTGACAACAAGAAGACCCGTATCATCCCCCGTCATCTCCAGCTCGCCATCCGAAACGATGAGGAGTTGAACAAGCTTCTGGGTCATGTCACCATTGCCCAGGGTGGTGTCCTTCCCAACATCCACCAGAGTACGTCATCCATTCTCCATCACTCGACATTGCCACTAACATCTGTTCAGACCTTCTGCCCAAGAAGACGGGTAAGACTGGCAAGAACGCTAGCCAGGAGCTGTAAATGGTTCATTTGGTTCTTGTTTTTCCATGCGATGGCTGGTTGTTTGGGTTGTCATGACAAAGGGGTCACGGTTTAAGGGTTCATATGGTTGTTTTTCATCAGTTTATTCGCGCGTTAGGGTTGTACAATAATCCCCCACGGCTATGGTCATGAAATAAGAATACTTCAAAGATCTACATTGTGGCCTCTGAGTCCTGCTGTGAACGTATTCGCCACTTGTGACTATCATCCTCTCTCGACTATGTCTTGCTCTCGCTGTTCCGAACTGATAAACATTCGCTGTTCGCAACTGCTATTTCCCTGTGGTCTGCATTCAACTATCGCTTCCAAACATACCTAGACATTTGCTTGCAGTGATTAGCCTTCTAACATGCATCATCGATAAGATGCCTGTCGCTCATAGAGTGTTGGCATGTGCTGATTCTTGTGGTCAAATATCGACCTCGTTCGCACTGATACGATACTTGAATGACCAAATTCATTTGATTCATGCTACAGCCCTCTTCGCGAGCCCATCTGTATCCTCTTCTATGTACATATATCCTCTCGTACCGCCCAAATAATCCAGTCGAGTTTTTAGTGTCGGTTGACAGGGTGTGGGGGAGCTGTTCACACATCAGTTTCCGGATCATTGATGGTTGGGTGCCACCGGATAGGTACTCACGGTCGAGAACAGGCGACGGGAGGTTTCGCTCAAACTTGGAGCCTGTGACAGTATCATTAGCATTCTGCACCTGACGACTCTTGCCATATGCTGGAGAGATATACCTCCGGGGGCTGTCGGGGGAGTATAAGGGTCGGGGTGCTTCCAGCTCTCTAGCAGCTTCTCGGTCTCCGTCAATAGGGCCTGTGCATCGGAATCAGCGTCTAGATCATCTTCCAGTCGCCAATTGGTGACAAACCCTTTGATGCCGGGGATCGGTGACATTGCGGTTGGCCTCGAATAGTGAGCGAATATACATAGCCTGGCCACGCCACAGGTGTCGATGGACGGCCCAATCTAGCGCCAGCTTCAATGAGCGGCGGTAGAGGGATCTGAAAACGATGACAGTCAGCGAATGGAGCTCGATGAATCGGCAATCGCTGGGCCGGCGGTTCGGGAGGAGGTAAATGTTACTGACAAGGCAGCTCGTCGCGTCGACATGGTTTGTGAGGTAGTGAGAGTACGCGTGACCGGGCCCAGTCGAGAAAGGCTCCTCGCTAACGGGCAATTGGTCGGGTTTCGCGGGGATATCTGCCGTCTGGCGTTCGCTCGAGGGTCTCGTTGTTATGCTGGCCGTCTCGGTCGAAGTTGGGATACTACGAAGAATGTCGACAATGACGGCAAAGATTTGGTGCCTTGTTGCCTCGTTCCGATGAATAGCCGATCAGCTTGGCCTACCCTGTACTTTCGACGTTCGACAGAAGCTTCTTGAACCAGTCGGGCGGCCTTATCAAGACTTCTGTGTGTCAATTATCATGATATACTCAGTTTTTAGCTAGATCACACCAAACTGGCGGCTAGTTCTTGATATCTAGATCCAGGTTCCCGATTTAACATGCATATGGCAAAAAAAGTATTAGCAACTAAGGAGAGAATTAGGAGTAGATGTCAAGCTCGGCTATTATGTCTGTAGCATAAAAAAAACTGTGCCAAAAGAACGAAAGCGAGTGAGAAATTAGTATTCCTTTAGTAAGTACAAAAATCATCCCTACTGGGTTCAGTATAAGCTATTCCAATGTTGCCAGAGACAGCCCAGTACAACAGTAACTGAGGTGCATGGATCAATATCTGAATTAGTTTTATGCGACATCCCATTGGTTGCTCTTAAGCTGTAGCTTCGAGCTGAAACTGGGGAAATAGCCGCGCCACAAATCTCATGTTGAGCCACACTCGCAGTACCTTAAAGATATGACTTATACACTCCGGCAATCGCTGACCAAGTTCATGGAATTCTCGGATCCAGCAGCTACAAACCACAGTAGGAACAAAGACAAGTACTCAGCAAATCTGCTCATTTGAGATAACATGGGATCTTATGATTAGTCGACTGGAGTCTTATAGGTAGTGCTGAACGAGAAGAATTTGTCTATATCTACTTACATGATTTAGCATTGAACGGAATGGATATACTTCGCATGTAGCGGAATATCACTTACAGAGCAATGCCACCAAAACTTGATTCATGACTGAGATCCAATCAAACAGCATGCTGACAACTGCTTCACCATTATACCGAAGCATTTACGTAGTAAATCTGTGAGCCAGAGAAGATGCAGTGACATGGAGCTATATATGTTTCGCTATGGCCTAAGTGAGGGCGAATACGCAGCGCTGTACCTAGGGCGACAGCGAAGCCTGCGAAGCATGGCGCGCGTTTCGGGATGTGAGAACAAAAGAAGAGCTTCACCTGTATTCTACCAAGGGGTCCCAATCATACTGATTAGTTGTCCACCTGAAACTGCGAGCTGCTTGAATGTCGTTGCGTCTTGGGTCCAGCTAACGGCCAAGGGTGAGCACCGCAGGGTAAGCTTCTCAAGTTGAGATCATTACAATCATGGTCCCTGGAGGCCTTATGCAGCCACAGGGCCGAGTTTGAATTGAGAGTCATACTGAACTCTCGAGAAAGGCTTGATGGTGTGTAAAGAATCAGCACATACCTTCATACCGCAGATGAAGGATGAAGAAGCCAGACTGAATATAGGTCTATAAAGACGTGAATGGACAACCTGAGATTATAGAAACATTGTCGTGGGACGGTGACACGATTCGTGAGAGTTACTGGAAAGAATGGCTCTTAGAGTACAGTGTCTCAGTACACTCACGTCACCCATGTACCTAGTCTAGCTGGCACGGAAGGGTTCGGCATCGCTTGGGAGTGTTGGCACTTGACGGTTTGTACCGCAATAGTGACCCATTGTGCGTCGATTACTCAATTGCTGCAAATTCTGTGTTGGTGTTATATTTATGCTTGGGTTGCGCTTGAACAAAAGCCCGTTTCAAGAAGTCCGACTTACAGGTAAAGTTCTTTCTTCCCGATCGTTGAGATTGTCACGGAGAGCGTGGACGAAAGACTAACACCACCAGTGGATATGGTAAGAAATGTGAGATAAAACTGGTGGTTTAGATATACAGTGATTCGATTGAGATATTCACCAGATGATACAATATCGGAGAAGGGCCTGCCGCTGGCCACTTGTAAGTAAAAGTTACTACCAGGAACGATCATATTTGCACTCACGACCCCTAGACCCAAAGTCGATGAAAAGAACCTAAAGGTGTTTCTTACCTACCAACGTTTAGACACTGAATATGACCGAAAGTCTGTTGGACCCTTTCCAATCCGGCTAACACCATGGATCTTACCATAAGAGCTGAAACAAAGAAAGAACTTGACAAAGGCTGGGTGACTACGGAGAAACTTAATATGAACTGATATGCCATCCCCAAGCCGAATCGCGAGGTTAAAAGGTGAGTGTCAGGGACCTCAAGAGGAGAGCTTGTTCTTTTACCATGTTCCCCAGAGGAGGCACACTGGAGTCTCTAAGGATAGCAGAACTATAACCGAGAGTCGCTGAATTCGTCTCTGTCACTCCTTACCTACTAGTACTCAGAAGAGTATAAACAGGCGCATGGTTATCACACAAGCTCCGGACTTTGGTCTTGGTAGGGGAGAGGGGAATGCTCATCAGAACAACCTGCCATCCCACAATGGACTGGATGAAACCCAAAACTTCCCACTGACCTATTCAAAAGAGTCACTGATGTTGTCGAGGTAGAATCGAGAGTAGAAAAGGGCCAATGGGGAACGGGAGTGGCCTTAGGAGATGAGGCTACAGCAAGCAAAACCAGCACGGACTAGGCGAGAAGATTCGTATTCTCATTCATGTAGCTATACACAAATCTGAACCACTCTTTACCTTGGAAGACGGATCTCGACAAGGAATTGAACGAGAGGTGGGAGCGAACCAAAAAACTAAGCGACAGGATTCTAAGATACTGCATGTGGAGAGAGTGAAACTGGTTCTTGGGCATCTTCAGTTTATCCTCAAACCTGGCTGAGAAAGGCCACAAGGCCAGCCCAAGAGAGACTTCAGCTCTTGTGAGAAAAGAATGCCAACTTCTTTCTCATGTTAAAGAATTAGATCTTGACCATGGAGGTTGGGAGTTGACATATACTTGGCAGGCGTCGAACACAGTCACTGTACTTCTGACAGCCGTGATGCCTGAGCAACAGTCCGAGGACAAAGTCTTATGAACGAATGACAAACCGGATCGTCTATGGTGACCTGAGACTCTGTGCTAGAGAGGCGTTGCTAGGCGTAACAACTGAAGGAGGACTAGAATGCCTTCGGGTCACTGATTGGCAAAGGACCTGAAAGCTATAAGGGACAACGGAAGGGATGTCCCATTGACACGACTGGGCTGCTTTGCAAATAACAAGAAACCAAGACGGCCTCAATCTTCATCAGTGACAAGGGGGGCATATGGTTATGCAGGTTCTAGGTGCCGTTATTTCTGCCATGTACGCGAACCCTTTAACAGTTCGATATGCATAAAGTTGCTGCAGGAAAATACGGGTTGTCAATACTCCATGGCATGCACATTGTGAAATTGGGCGATGATACGTTATGTAGACAGGAGGACACTAGCAATAGAATGCGAAGGGGAAAGCCTCATGAGCTTTGGCTCAGATATCACACCCCCTTGAATCTTTTAGATGTGCATTTTGTTCTCAAGTGGATGGAGCTGTAGTGAATAGAAGAATGCATTATTATTACCAACTTCCTTATCTGTCGCTTACAAGTCTGCTACAAACACATATTGCAATGGATAGCCTGTTGTCACAGAGTGTGATGATGCTTGATTAAATGCAGAATGTTTCCTGCTCAAGTCGATATGCTTGGTATTTATTAAATTGTGCAAATACGATGCCGATACATGAGATATATAAGGGAGCAACTGGTGGTTACGCAGAGGGTAAAAAAGCATATATAATAAATTTCATCAGGAGCTTAGCAAGGATATTCATAACTAGAGGCAAACAGGCAGAGACTGTTACTAGTCTTATGCAATTGAGTGATATGCAGCTTTGTGCGCTAGGAGTTATGCTTACCAGCCTCACTTTCCTATGTTATCCACTTTTATGCTGCTGCAGCGGTCAATGTACCTTCTGAGAAAGGTACAAAGAAGAGAAGTCATACCTACATACCTGTTACGGGCTGTGAGGCCACTGTAGTTACAGGGAGCTATAGACATAATATAGTATAAGTAGTATAATAATAGCTAATAAATTAGTTATTATTACTTTATTTTTTTAATTTAATAAATTAAAATA
>JAAOAN010000332.1:0-61867 GCA_013396205.1 Fusarium mundagurra | reverse complement strand
ATCTAATATAAATAATACCTCTCCTGCATTTAGCCACTATCTTACTGCAAGTTAGTTAACTTCTGTAAAGACAACTCTTGCTTGTGTAATTAAGGGCTTTTCTTTAATTAAATGGGTGATTTAGGCTATGTGTAGATCTCGAGTCGGGACTGTCGGGTGATGCCGGTTCCTAACCCACATTGAGCCCAACGTTGACTAGCCCATCAAAGAGAATAGTCTGCCTCCAAATGTTTCACTTCCACGAATGAAAGCTTGTGGCTCAAGGCATAGGTCTACTTTTATGTCTCAGGCACATAGAGTCTATTAGACCATCAACTCTCTTCTCTAGGATGCCACCTTTTCAAGCACTGCCATGTTAATTGTCGCGCCTTTATTGGTCGACTTGTAGGTGTTGCAGTCGCACATTTATCGGGCAGAGTTACGGAGGCAACAAGGTAGGAACCGTGGGGTTCGACTGTGCTATTTGGAAGCAGCAGACTCACTTTGCCATTGAAACGAAAGGCCGGATTCTTAAAATGAATTCTTAAAACTAAGAATAAAGAACTAGAACACTATAGCCAACCCTTCCCAACATCTTTTTAAAAAAATGACGTTTTAGCAGATCTCAAGCCAGTACGGCGGAAAGCAGCTCTAGAGATAGAGGAAGCACCTGAACCTGATGAAGCAAAGAATCCAATCTTGTTGAGGTACTCAAGACTTTGCCTGAGACGATGTAGAGTCTCATCCTGGGGGTATACAGAGACCCCGTCCATGGGCTTAAGCGTGCCGACAGCTCCTTGTTTCAATTGAAGAAACTCAAAGACAGGGAAGAGCGGATGGCTAGGACCTTGGCTATCCATGTCTTCCTCAAGAGCCTGAAGCCATTCTGGGCCAGACATGGGGCGAAGGGAGAAGCCAAATTGATCGATAAGTAATTTCCAGAGCTCTTTCACAGGGACGCCATCAACGAAACGAACAGATGGTGGGGTTGTTGCCGAGGCAGAGACAGGTATCATACAAGAATCCACGGCAGACGCAGCGATCTGATCACTGCCAGCGACCAGCAGCCAGGCGTTGGGGTCATTGAACTCGTTGGCATTGTAGGCACCAACGCGAACAGCAGAAGCTACAACTCGCCACAGGAAATCATCAAGGTTGGAAACTCCATGGTCTACGTCACCAATAACGAGGCCTGGTTGAATGACGACGGGCGTAGGGAATTTTGCCGAACGGCGACGTAGTCGCTGCCCATGAGAGCGGACGAGCATTTCGGACAGGAACTTTGTCTGCGAGTAACCATCGCCATCTTGTAGTAGGTCCAAGACCTCATTATCCGTTCTATTCCCATCGGAGAAATAACCGCCCGTCACATAGACGAAGCGCGGAGGCGATGGGGCTTTGGACAAAGCTGAGAGAAGGCCAAACGTGCTGCCTACATTGGCGTCCTTGAGGTCACGATAGCTGAGATGCCAGTGGACCACAGCGCCGTTGTGGATGATGGCATCAATGGAACCGCCGACTACAGACGCCCAGCGTGTGTCATTGAGTCCAAGGTTCGGTTTGCCCAGGTCGCCGCTCCATGCTTCGATACGCTCGGAAAGGTCGGGCTGCCACCATTGTCCCTTGCGGGCGACCTCCATCATTCTCTCTTGAGCCTGAGTGTCGTCTTCTGCGCGGACGAGACAGAATACTTTGTTAACATGAGGTCGGAGGACGAGTTGTCTAACGATTTGGCTGCCGAGGAAACCAGTTGCGCCTGTAACAAGGAAGTTGGATGGGATTTGAGCAACGCCAGGGTTCGGGATCTCTGACACTGGTAGCTGGGATAATGCCTGGTCATAATGTTGAAATTCTGCGTGTAGGTCGACGGTCGCCTTTGCTGTGGGTGCTGATGCTGTGATAGACTCGACCTTGGATGGACCTGAGGGTTCGGCCTTGGCCGTATCATCCTTAATGATCACGGCAAGTGTCCGAATGCTTGTGTCAAGAGAGAGCAAGGTGGCGAGCGAGATGGTTACACCAAAAGTCTTGCGCAACCATGTCGAGAGGGTAATAGCTGTGATAGAGTCCAGACCGCACTGCATCGGTACGATGTCCTTGCCCACAAAGTCTTCTGGCTTACTTGTGCCACCAGGGGCATTGGCAAGAAGGGAGCTCAGTTTACGACTGACCTGCATGGCGACCTTGTCGCTCGGGTCTAGCTCGCTGACTGCCTCTGCCGCATGGATCTCCTGATACGTCTCGTCGTTGATGTTCTGGACCCAGGATTGGACGGCGGGAAGATTGAGTTTTCCAGATATCATGGTTGGCATGCTTTGTACGACGATCCAGCTGGACGGAATCATGTAGGATGGAAGCCGCTGGGTGACAAGGTCGCGGATACGCTGGATACTCCTTGTGGCCGTTGGGCGGAGGGATGGCGCGATAAGCTGGATATCTTGGGAGGAGGCAGCTGTAGAGGAAATGTCCACGAGCTCAAGGACGGCTACAAGTCGCTTTTGGAGGAGACCCTCAGATGGGCTCAAGACGACCGAGTGTCGGATCTCATCAATAGTTGTTAAATGATGCTGGATCTCTCCTAACTCTATGCGTTGGCCATGTATCTTGATCTGTGTATCCTTGCGGCCGATAAAGGTAACTGAACTATCAGAGTTAAGGCGTACCAGGTCGCCAGTGGCGTAGAAACGAGTCTCAGGGGCCCGGCCTACTTGCGGTGCCCAGTTGAGTCCCGTGATAAACGCCTTGGCGGTTTTGTCAGGATTGTTGATGTAGCCTCGTGAGAGTGTTGAGCCTTCTAGGAGGAGCTCGCCGATGGCACCGATAGGAACAAGACGGTGCATGTTGGCTGGCTCTGTCACCCAGTGGGCACATGCCGCTGGGTAGCCGATGTTGGACGGCTCAGATGTTCTCGTCACATCCGATAGGCAAGATGCCATGACCGAGCATTCACTGGGACCATAGGCGTTTCCCAGTTGAACTTTGTCGGTCCAAATGTCAATGTCTTTCTGGGATAAAGGCTCGCCGCCTTGGATCAACCTCGTGATAGTAGGTACCTCCTCTGGGTTCATGGTCCGTATAAAGGAAGAGGTAAGAATCGCCATATTGATGTCCATTTCTCTTACCACGCGAGGTAGGTCGCTGATGATATCTTGTCGTCGTGGTATGCAGACGCATCCACCTGCAAGAAGGGGCGTGACCATTTCTATCATGGTGGCATCAAACATGAAGGAAGCGAACTGCAAGAAGCGAGACCTGGGCCCGATATACAAAGCCTTCATCTGTGCAACGGCACTGCTGCAGTATGAACCGTGTTCAATAATGGCGCCTTTGGGTTTGCCAGTCGTGCCAGACGTGAAGATTATGTATGCAGCACTGGAACTTGGAATATTCGGGAATGGACCAGCAAAATCAGGTAACGCGTTCATGACCTCTTTGCTGATCACAATGGTAGCGGCGTCCCAGTCATCGTCCATGTCCTTGTATGTGGGCGAACAAAGGACCACAGATGTCATGGTCTGTTCCATCATGTACTGTATACGCTCTATGGGCGCTTCTGGGTCCAGGAGCATAAAGGCAGCGCCTGCCTTGAGGATGGCGAGATACGCAACGGCGACCCACGCTGATTTCTCAAAGCAGACAGCAACGAAAGTATCAGGCTTGACACCTTGCTTGAGAAGAAGACCAGCCAGACGTGATGAAGCCCTGTCTAGTTCGGCGTACGTGAAGTCCCCGTCCCACGCGTGGATAGCAGGTGCTGTTGGTGTACTGCGGACCATGTCGTCGAATAGGTCGTGAACACGTCTGCTGACGATGGGAGGGAGACGGTTGCCCCAGGACTTGAGCTGGTCCATGTGCTCTGCGGGCACAAGATCGAGAGTTGAGACGTCATCTGATGGAGTGGCTTCAATAGCACCTAGAGCCTGAAGGAGACTCTGGGAGAGATTGTTGGCTTGGGGTTCGGAAAGGAATGAGCTCCAGTACTGAATCGAGAACTCAATACTCGAGTCGTACTCGATCACGGTGAGTGTGACGTCAAACTGTCGTGTGTCAGCTTTCTAATGCCTCTGGAAGGTTGCTTGTCGTCAGGAAGGGTCAACATACCTCTGTGGGATCAGCTCCCCCAATGGAGCGAAACGAGAGTGGGAGGTCCTGAGCCTTGGCAGCACCGTTGGACTGGGAAATCTTCTGGAACGACAAGGCTGTGTTGAAGAGCTGCCCACCCGGCATCTGGAGTGCGTGCGTGATATCAGCTAACGAGGCATGCTGGTGCGGTAGACTGTCCAGATAAGTGGAAAATAGCTGTTGGAGCATTGCGGCAGCTGTGTCTCCCTTACCAAAGACGATACGAGAGACGAGGATATTGATGAATGGTCCTACAGCGTCCAAGATGCCGTCAAGCTCGACGTCTCTGCCTGAGGAAATATAGCCAAAACATATGTCCTGGAGATTAGTGTAAGAGCGGAGCACCAAGGCCCAGGCAAGTTGGAAGATGCTGGCCATGGAGATGTTGAGCCGCTTCGCTAGGGCCTTGAGGCGGGTTCCTGAGTCGACGTCGGTATGAAGATGACGGATCTCGCGTTGATCTGTGGGGGCAAGGCCATCAGTCAGTCGGGGAAGACGGCATGCCGTTGCACCCTCGAGCTGGTCTGACCAGAAGCGTAGGGATGCATCGAGGGACGTCTTTTGGATATGGGCAATGTAGGCTGAGTAGGGCGTGCCAGGGACCACGGTGAGGTTAGGATTGGCATAAGCGAGAGCCCAGTCCTTGATGATAGTCCGCAAGGAAGCTGCATCGATCAAGGCGTGGCTGACCTGGAAGTGCGCGTAGACCTTTCCTTGGGGACTGACACAAAGTGCAAGGCGGTGTGCAGGAGTATTTTGTGCAAAGCTTCCATGCGCCGACTCCCAAAGTTCTTGCATTGCAGAATCATGATCCTCATCATCATCGTATGTCAGATACTTGACGGAGGGCCGGAACTTGTTGAGGACAACCTGGTCGAATGGGGAGTTATCGACAAGACTGTCGATGAATACGGTGCGGAGCATGGGATGTCGCTGGATGACACGGTGCCAGGCACGCTGGAGACGAGATACGTCAACTTGCGAGTCATTGCCGTTGGAAGGGCTAATCTCCCAGACCGCATGAACGTCGTACTGCGAGGCATCCTTAGACTGACTGAGAAGGATACCGCGCTGCATGGGCGACGTGGGATAGACATCCTCTACTGCCTCAACACCATTGCGCGACACAGCTGCTAGTGCCTCGTTGAGTGGCTTGAGTTGTTGGTGGGAGATTGGCAGAAGGGGCACGTCGCTCTTTGTGAGTTGCAAGGATGTCTGCTGTAGTGCAGAGGCGACCTCATGCAGTGCCTGCTCATACAGGACAAACCACTTGGACAGCCTGTCCTGATGCTGAATCTGTGCACCGTAGTTCCAGGATACCGTCAGGGCATCCTTCTCCACGACGGCAGAGATATCAACGACTGACATACGGGCAGCAGAAAGGTTGACATCGACGGGACCCATGGAGCTGGGAAGGGACTCGAAAAGCCCATCGTCACGCTCAAGCTGTTGGAACCGGCCGAGATAGTTGAATACAATCTCCACCGGTAAGGCCTGGGACCCTTGCAGTGTCTTGGCTGTGAAATAGGGCACGCCCAGGCCTGGTATAGAACGACGCATGTCTTTGACACGGATGACAGAGCCCATATAGTCGTCACCTGGCGCGTCTAGTACAAGGGGAACCATGGCAGTGAACCAGCCGACCGTTTCATGCACTGAAGCTGTTGTGTCCTGTGGGTGGTCTCGGCCATGAGTCTCCGTGTGGAACGTAGGTGCTGCTCGGTCAGAGAACACGATGGTGAAGGTATGTGCGGCCATGGCTAGTAGGACATCAAGGACTTCGGCCCTGAGGCTCTTGTCTGCGGCATGAAGAAGGGCGGAGGTTAAGGAAGGGTCTAGAGTGAAGTCGCCCTGCACCAAATTGGTAAAGTCATTAGAAGTCGCGTTCAGTGCCCAGAAATCTAGATCTGCCTCTGATGGTGTAAACTGCAGCGCTAGCGCAGTCGATGTGTTTGTCTCGGCATACTTCTCAAGACTGTGAGCCCATCGCTGGTATGACCAGGACGTCTGGGTCCCAGGTAATGATTCCCCGGCAATGAGTTGCTCGAGGTCACGCAGGAGTATGCGCCACGACACGAGATCTATGACGAGATGGTGTGCAACTAGGAAGATAGACGTAGAGTCACGAACTCGTACTAGCCTGGCTGCCATCAACGGGCCGGCAGTAATATCAAGGCCACGTTCGGCTTCGATCATGGCATCCTGGGCCTCATCCCAAGTGTCCATCTCGGCAGCGGCGTACGAGAGTGAGCCTTCGACATCATTGGTCACCCTCTGCGTCCATTGCTCACCTGTTGATCCCTTATCGAAACGGGCGCGGAGCATCGGATGACGACGTACTAGCTCCAAAAGAGCCGGGTGGAGGACACTATCCGATGTAGGGCGTCGCAGTTTGAGGAGCATACTCTGATTATAGTGGTTCTCGCCATCGGGGAACTGCGTGAGATGGAGTTTCTGGATTGGCGAGAGGGGAAAGGGGGCAAGTTCGTCCGCATCCTTGGCTGAGTCAACAGAGGACCCCCTGAGGTGCTGTGCCTTGGCTGCCATGGCTATGATGTTGGCGCTCTTGAGTATGTCCTGCACAGGTAGGGAGACGCCGCGCCGACGGCAAAGGGCCATAACCTGCATAGCGGTGATAGAGTCGCCTCCTATACTGATAAAAGAGCGGCGCAGGGGGACTTGCCCTTGCAGGTTGATGACCTCAGCCACTGCCTCGCTGATGATCTTCTCAACCTCCCCTGCGGAACCACGGGAACTCTCAGACTCGGCCTCTGGCGCGTCATCGGCCAGGTTCTTGATGATGCGCTCGTACATCTCATCAGTCACTTCGTCAATCCACTTAGCGACACGTCTGGTTTCGAGTTTGCTGGACGAATTGATGGGAATGCGGTTAACGACAATGATGACCGAAGGATGCATGTAGGTGGGCAGCTTATCGGCAATGTAGTTCTGGACCTCCGATACAACGTCCTTGGCGACTAGTAGATCTTCAGGCTTGACCAGCAGCTGCAATGGCTCGCTATTCCCGCCCTCGTCCGTTGCGTGTAAGCCGCGGAGAGCTAGGATGGCGACAATCTTTCCGGCCAAGGTTCCGCGGGACCCGAGCATGATCAGTTGAGTTGCAATTCTATCGTGGGAGGCACTGATCTGGTAGCTGATCTCGCCCAGTTCGATACGTTGGCCTCGCACTTTGACCTGGGTGTCCTTGCGCCTTACGAAGATCAGTTTGTTACCCTTGCCCTCAGAGCAATAGGACACGAGGTCACCTGTCCTGTATGCGCGGGGAGGCCCACGTATCCAAGGGAGGCCAGTGTCCAGGAAAGCTTCTTGTGTCTTTTCAGGGTTGTTGAGATAGCCACGGGCCATGATGGGGCCTTGGACAAGGAGCTCACCCACGGCGCCGATGGGCATCAGAATATTTGGGTCGCGAGGGTCCACCACCCACGTATTGCAACCTACTGAGCCTCCGATGACCTCAGGACATGTAGGAAGCCCCGTCCTGTCGTCATAGGTGCACATGACGCAGCACTCTGCTGGCCCGTAGGCATGAAGGAGCTTACAGTCGCTTTCATTCCATTTCTTGTTGGTAGCATGACTTGAGGACTCTCCTGCGAGAACTATGTAGCGGACGCCGGGCACCTCAGACGGGTCGAGTATACTAGCTATTGCAGGCGTTAGAACTATGCATGTAGCTTGCAGCCGATTGATGGCCGCTGCAAGGTCGTTCATCCGCTCGTCCTCTGATAGAACGCAAACGCAGCCTCCATGAACGAGGGTGGTGACGATCTCGATAATACAGGCGTCAAAAGCATAGGAGGAAAAGTGCAGCGTCCTAACGTCCTTACTGTAGCAGATAGCACGCCCGTGGACTGTGGTGCCTGTTGCAGTGGCCCGGTGGTCTAGCACGACACCCTTCGGCTGGCCAGTCGATCCCGATGTGAAGACGATATAGACAGCGTTATCTGGTGTGGCGGCATCTAGTTGCGGCTCCATATTTCCGTCGGCGTCTTTGGCGAGACGGGCGACTTCGTCCGCGTCCAACGCCACGACGTTATCAACGAGAGCGGAGATAAGGCCGATACGGTCAGGTGAAGCCAGCGCTACAGTCCTGCTCGGAAGTTGTTCGACGATCATGGCGATGCGCTCAGGAGGATGGGCTGGGTCTAGAGGCACGAACACGCCGCCTGCTTTCATAACGGCAAGCATAGAGACAACCATCCAGATACTCTTTGTGAAGATCAGCGGGACCGTCACCTCGGGTCCAACACCAAGGCTACGCAGGTAGACCGAGACCCGGGCTGCGTGGTCGTCAAGCTCGGCATAGGAGAGCTCGCCCTCCCACGACGAGGCGACGGCGCAGCTGTTTGGCGACTCCCTGACGTGGGCTTCGATGAGAGCATGGACGGTTGAGTCGATAGCGTGTTGTGGTTGTCCGTCTTCGTTCCATTCCATGATGCGCTTGCGACCGCTGTCTCCCAGCATGTCGACGACCGGTAGAGTGCGGTGAGGGTCCTGGATGATTGCATCTAGGGCACGTAGTGTGGCCTCGACAACATCCAATGCGTGGCTATCGGATAACTTATCGGACCAGTACGTGAAATGCAGATCAATAGTCTGACCATAGTCAACTATGTTCAATGTGATATTGTACTATTCCTCGTGTGAGCTAAACGTGATTCTTTCTCGGCGACCAGTGAGGGTAGACTCAAGTTTACTTACCTCGCTGGGGTCATATCCCTCGACAACATCGATCTCAAGCTGTCCTGGAATCTCGTCTCCCATAGTCACTTTTTGCAACGACATAGCGGTATTGAAAAGACCCTTATTGCCGATCCGCAACATGCGCTGTATGTCGGCCAACGCGCAGTGTTGATGGGGCAGGCTGTCGATATAGGTGCGATTCATTGTCTGTAGCAGCTCGAGGGCGGAGGGGGCATCATCACCCACGCTGAAATCGGTACTTGAAACAAGCATGCTGATAAGAGGGCCGACAATCTCATCGATGCGGTCTACAGGAACATCGCGACCTGAAGTGAGGTAACCGAAGCAGACGTCGTCAGAGCCCGTGAAGGCACGCAAGACCAATGCCCAGGCCACCTGGAAGAAGTTGGCAATGGACACCCCGTGGGTTCGGCCGAGCTGGCGCATGGCCTCAACGCCTGGGACGAGCCGCGTGATCTTGTTCAGCGACCTCGCCGTGTTATCTGACTGTGCGTCCACAAGAACTGGAAAATGGCAAGGTCGTGCAGAAGCCAGTGTATCAGACCAGTAAGAAAGGGACTGCGATACGGGCCTGTTGTAGACGTGGGCAATGTAGGGTTCGTAGGAAGGTCCAACTCCTTCCAGCATTCCATGATACCCGCGAACTAGATCGTTCATCAGAAGGCCCATGGAGGTTCCGTCGATCAATGCATGGCTGATCCTGAATGAGATATATACATCAATGCCAGTATCACAGATGAGCAGCGCATAAGGGGGCTTGTCTGATGGCAGCGCTGGGGTTGATGACTGGAGGAACGCGAGGGGGTCAGGGCCATTGTATTTTCGAACTTCCATCGTAGGCTGAGCTACTGCTGCCGTCTCTCTGAGGACAACCTGGGCGTAAATACCGTCATCTCTGCCACTCTCGCAGAAAACTGTACGCAGGACCTGGTGATATTGGGCGAGACGGCGCCAAGCGTTTTGTAGTTGTCCCAGATCGATTGGTGATCCTCCCTTTGATGGAGAGACCTTCCAGATGCCTGATACCATGTATGTGGAGGCATCCTTGGCTTGGCTGAGGAGAATGCCTTGTTGTAGCGGGGAGCAGGGGTAGGCCGCTTCGATGACATCGGGGCCCCAACTACCCACCTTAGTCTTGCAGGCGGCTGCGAATGTAAGGAGACCACCTTCTCCTAGAGCCAATAGAGGGAAATCGCCTGGGGTGAATGTTGCTGGGATGGTAGGGAGTTGGGATGCAAGGGTCTCCAGACTATTTTTAAAGCTGTCCAGCCACGCTTTGAAGCGATGCTTCTGCAGCATCTTTTTGTTGTACCCAAGCGATAGAACCAGTTCAGAATCTTCGACTGCCGCCACTACATCCATGAGAGCCATTCGGTTTGTGAAATCGGCAGAGTCCTGCGTGCTCAAAGTCGTTTCGCTGATTTGCTGGATGACCGTGTCGGATTTTTGCAGTTGCTGATACTGTCCCAAATAGTTGAAAAGGATCTCCATATCCTCATGGTGCTTAAATGCAGCCCGGCCCTCATCAGCTAGGTATCGGTACGCAAAGTAGGGTAGTCCCTTGCCGGGAATGTTGCGCCGAAGATCCTTAACCTGGCAGACTGTCCACAGAAGGTCGTGGTTTACATTGCCCCTGTCAGACACGGCAATAGGGTAGATGGTAGTCAACCAGCCAACAGTACGGGATAGGTCGATACCATCATCCCATGCATTGCGGCCGTGGGACTCTATGTATATAGTTGGAATTGAAGAGCGCTCAGGGAAGATACTTCGAAAAGAGAAGATAAGGGCAGATATCATCAAATCGTCTGGGTCTGTGCCAAAGGCTGCATTTGCAGGACCGAGCAGCGCTGCAGTACTGGCTGCATCAATCCGCGTCTGGAGAGAGGCGGTATCTGCCATGATATTTGTTTCCTTTCCGGAATGCATACCCCAGAACGAGAAGTCGGCAGCTGGAACCGTAAAAGGAAGCACGGAGTCAATGTCATACTCAGTCGACCTCTGTATGAGTGCTTCTGTCCATGCCGGCATTGAGACACCCTCGCGCTCGAGTGATGGAGGACTTGTTGCTCCTGCAGTGGCCACCAGAAGCTTCTCCAGATCAGCCAGGATAACACGCCAGGAAACAAGGTCGACAACTAGGTGATGGGCGGCAAGGAAGAGCGCTTGACCATCTGAGAGCTTGAGAAGACAGGATGTAAGTAATGGTCCTTGACTGATATTCAGACTGGCCTGAAGCTCATCAAGAGTGTCGATAGAGTCAACTAGGTTAGGGTAATGATGGTGCTGAAAGTTAAAGCTTCCAGCGACGTCTGAAGAGATCTTCTGTTTCCATTCATTGTTGTCGTGTAGGAACCTTGCACGGAGCATTGGATGATGCTCAACAATGGCTCTAGTAGCCATACGGACCTGTTCGGCTGTGAAAGTTCTCGTGAGACGGACGGTAAATGACTGGTTAAAGTGATGATTGACCGAGGTCTGAGTTTTGAAGAACAGGCGTTGGATGGGTAACAAGGAAAACGGCTGGTCGGTAATTACTGTCAAGGCATCTGGATCATCTGCACCGTTCGCCGGCATGGTTTTGAAACGGGCACGGCTAGCTAAATCAGCGATAGATCGGCTCCGAAGGATGTCGTGGACGGTAGTAGTGATGCCGCGATCTCTCGCCCTCGAGAGGACTTGCATGGCGGTGATAGAGTCTCCGCCGAGGCTGGTGAAAGACTGGCTCTGTGGAATTGAATCAACGGGCAAGTTGAGAGCGTTGGACCAGATTTGGAGGAAATGCTCTTCCATCTTGGTTTTAGGCTTTGCCGGTGACTCTGCTGATACAGCTGTGCTGGAATGGCGTTCCACGATGCTGGCCAAATCGGTATCGGTTAGTGATTCCAGCCAGGTTAAGATCTGACGGCGATCCATCTTGCCGTTGGTTGTAGATGGTAGGTGTTCAACCGTGATCCAAATCTTGGGAACCATATATGGCGGCAGCGTCAACAAGAGGCTGTTCTGAATCAAGTCGCTGGCGATTGCGGCCTCATCGTTCCGTACAGCATTGATGCGTCCGGAGCCAGGCGATGTCTGCTTTCGACCTAGTTCTTCACTCCCCAGAGAATGATGCGACAACACTGCAGTAAGACGACCTTGACAAGCACCATTCTTCGGGTACAGCACGACGGCGTGACGAATGCTAGTTTGGGCCTGTGATATATGCACCTCGACCTCGTTGAGCTCAACGCGCTGACCACGTACCTTGACCTGGTTATCACGTCGGCGCACAAACGAGTAGGTACCATCAGGGCGACAGCGAGCGATATCTCCACTTCTGTAGATGCGTTTTCCTGGGTACGGTGCCGTCATCCATTCGGGCGGACTGATGAAAGCCGCCGAGGTCTTCTCAGGGTCAGTATAGCCACGACCAACCAGCGGCCCCTCCACCAGGAGCTCGCCTACGGCTCCAACAGGGAGCAGCACAGACGGGTCGTCAGCATCGGTTATCCAGACGCGGGCACCCATCGGTGGGCCAAAATTGGCAGGATCACTGTTTCCCTTCAGGCGGCCCGTGGCGTTACACCAGATGGTCGTCTCTGCTGGGCCATAGCCGATAATGAGGAACACCTTATCGTGCCAGCGACGAATATTATCAGCT
This sequence comes from Fusarium mundagurra, assembly GCA_013396205.1. Taxonomy (NCBI): domain Eukaryota; kingdom Fungi; phylum Ascomycota; class Sordariomycetes; order Hypocreales; family Nectriaceae; genus Fusarium; species Fusarium mundagurra. The sequence goes on along the minus strand of JAAOAN010000332.1, from coordinate 49,401 downwards.
GTAGGTGCTTCACCGCCCAAGACTAACGTCTTGAGGCCAGGGACTTGAAAGGGATCTAGGAGATCAGCGACAGTCGCGGTCAAAAATGCCCAATCCGCAGCTAGGCTATTGATCGCGCCGGGTAGGTCCTCAAGCCGACCGACCTCTGAAGGGACGCAAACACAGCCTCCCTGGGCCAGCGGGTAGAAGGTCTCGCCGATGGATACGTCGAATGTGTAAGCAGCGAACTGCAAAGCCCGGGTATCACGTGTGATCTGATACGGGCCGGCGTGTAGCCGTGAGGCTGTGGATAGGGACCCATGCTCGATGATGATGCCCTTCGGTCGACCCGTACTGCCAGAAGTGAATATGGCATAGGCCGCATTATTGTGGCGTACACAAGTCAAAGGAGGACCTTTGGCAACACCCAGAGAGCTGAGACTGTCCTCATCGACAGTGGCGATGTGTGGGAACAACCCCTTGAAACGGTCTTGATATTTCGATTCGGTCAGCAAGACTGGGGGTGATCCTAATTCGGACAAAATGGTCTCGACGCGGTCAACGGGATGCGTTGGATCAATGGCTACAAAGGCACCACCGCTCTTGAGAATAGCTAGCTGCGCGACGATAGCCCAGGCTGACTTGTCAAAGCAGGTTGCGACAAAGGTATCGGGCTTGAAGTCAAGCAGGGAATGTATATAGTGGGCGAAGGCGTTGGCAGCCAGATCAAGCTCGCAGTACGTGAATGTCCGGTCCCAGCCACAGATGGCCTGACGATCTGGCATAGCCTGAGCCTGTCGCTCAATAATGTCATGAATACACTCGTCGGATGCGAGCGGGATTCCAGCAGCATTCCAGGTATTCATATCATGTCGCGTTTCGGCACTAACCAAGTCGACCTTGACTAACGGCTGATTGGGGTTGGCAGAGATAGCAGCCAGAGCGGCCGAAAGCGCACGCATCATATGATTCGCGTGAGAAGGGGAGGCTTTGGACGTCCAGTAGGTAAAGTGGATTTGGATATCTTGGCCAGCCTCATCGAGCACGTTGACAGAAAGGTCGTACTCAGTAGGGTCACGGCCATCTATCGGCGTCATCTTCAGCAGGCCGTCGTCATCGTTGGCGGCGCCTGCGGCAGCGTCATGCCGCTGAAATGAAATTATGGACGTGAAGAGACCCTCTGAGCCGATTCCAAGATGATGTTGGATTTCGGCTAATGATACGTGTTGGTTAGAGATGCCCGCGATAAAGTCGTCCTGTAATTGTGAAAGTAGCTGCAGGACAGTCTTGCTGCGATCGTTGAAGATGGCACGGCAGGTAAGCATGTTAATAAGTGGCCCAACGAGTGTGCTTACACCTTCGATAGGCGCGTCTCGACCGGATGTCAGGTAGCCAAACATGACATCATCTTCACCAGTATAGGCACGTAGGACCAGAGCCCACGCGGTCTGAAAAACGATGGCCATAGTGACCCCATGTGCGGCACAGAGAGCTCTAAGCGAACTGGAACAAGGCACTACTACCTCTATCGCTTCTAGCTCTGCTGGCGAAGGGACACTGGCGTCGTCAAGGAGGGGAGGGAGCCTACACGGAGTTGAGTCTTTGAGAAAGTCGACCCAGTATTTGACAGCCTGATCAGCAGGCTGCTGGTTGATGAACGACACCAGCTCTCGGTAGCAGAGACCTGGCTTGGTACTGAGGCGATGGGCAAAGGCCTCCCGGAGATCACTTAGCACTATAGGCAGCGAGAAACCGTCTACCAAGGCGTGGCTGAGGCGAATGAGCACAAAAGTTCGACTGCCGATTGTATAGGTTATAAACTCGTGTGGTAGCTTTCCATAGGAACAGATGTCGCCCTTGGTCTCGGCCATCGCCTGTTTGACCGTTTCTAAGGCCGTATTGTGGTCTGTAGCAACTCCCAGGTCTATATGTCGAATCGACGGTGAGGGATCCCGTAGGACAGCCTGGTCAAACGAGCCACTGCCACGGATATTTGGTAGGAAGACAGTACGTAACATTGGCTGCCGCTGAACGACCTGTCTCCAGGCCTCTCCCAGGCTATGCGCCCGTAATAAACCACTGCGCGAGCTCACCTCAAGAGCAACTCGTACATCGTACAGGTCGGGCTTGTGAGCCTGGCTTAGCAAGATACCCTGCTGTATGGGAGAACATGGGAATATCTCCTCGATAGCACCGGGACCCCAAAGGCCGGTATGTTCGAGGCATACTTCCCGCATATCAGCAAGATCGTCATAAGACATGTTCTTTATCAAAGGCATATCATTCAGGGTGAAGGCTGGTGACATGTCGCTCGTCGCGTGAACGAGGTTTGTAAGATGGTGCTGAAGCCGATCGATCCAGATACTAACACCGTCGATGCGAGCTTGAGCTAAGGCGCCAGGCATCGTAATAGTCACTGTAGCCCGACCAGCGGTCACAGCGCCAGCCACGTCGAAGATGGCGAGGCGTTCAACGGAGGCATCGGCATCGGACCGAGGGAACTCATCTTCAACTACAGGCCTCAGAAGAGCACCATCGCGTTCGAGCTGCTGATACTGGCCAAAGTAGTTGAATAAGATCTCCATCTTATCATGGTTTCGGAACTTTCTCACGCCAGCTGCCGATAGGTACCGATAGGAGAAATACGGCACACCTTGGCCTGGAACCGACCTACGGGCATCTTTGATCCGCATTAGGGTGTCGATAATGCCAGGAGCAACGACACCGTCTGGCAAGGCAACGGGAACAATGGAAGTGAACCATCCGATTGTCCGAGAGAGGTCTAGGCCTTCATCAGCACCGTCACCACGCCCGTGTCCTTCGACGAAGATGGCCGGGGGGCCACGGTCAGGAAAGGCTTCAGCAAAGGATTGAAAGGCAGCTGCGAGGAAGAGGTCCTGGGGGTCTGTCTGGAAAGCCTCATTGCAAGTACCCAAGAGTGCCTTTGTTGTATCCGCGTCCAAGGTAAAACCGACTTCGCGAGTGGCACCACACATGTTGGCCTCTCCACGCGAAAGCCAATAGTCCATTCGGGGCTTCGGAATATCATAAGGGAGTACACGCGATGGACTCCACCTCTGCACTCGACGGGGCTGAGTGCGGACCCAGGCTTGGAAAGGGATTGGCGTCGGTATATTCTGCAGTGTCTGACCGTTGCCAGAGAGAATGACTTCGAGCTCTTCCAGCAGAACCCGCCATGAGACCATATCGACGACAAGATGATGGGCGACCAAGGCCAGGATGCGTCGCTTGTCGGTCAGGTTCATAAGAGACGCCGCAATGACAGGACCAGTGCGAATATCCAACGACGTCTGTGCGATATCAATGAGATTGACCACCTCGTCAACCGCGACACTACTGTGAGCTTGGTAATTGAGTGAGCTGGCATCCCCAGAAGCAGTTACTCGTTGCACCCAATCGCCGTCTTCGTCGCTGAACCTAGCACGCAGCATCGAGTGTCGATCTACGAGCTGACGGATAGCATCATGCACAACCGTCGAGGTCAAATCCTCTGTGCTGGGGATCTGGACCAAGAAGCTCTGGTTGAAGTGATTGACACCATCTGGATACATATCAAAGAACATTTGTTGAATGGGAGATAGAGAGAAATCCACATTGACCTCTTCGGACCTATCGATGCCATCCCCATCTCTTGCGACGATGGATTTATTGGCCTGGCTGATAAATTGCGCGAGGGCAGTGATGGTCTTGTGTTTGAAGATATCCGAGACGGCAAACTCGATACCCCGACTGCGACAGCGAGACACGACTGCCATGGCAGAGATGGAGTCGCCGCCAAACGCAAAGAAGGAACGTCGTAGAGGGACCTGTTCCAGCGGTAAGTTGACCACCTCGGCAACGACGGCCCGTATAATGTCTTCAGTCTCGCTCTTGTGAAGGGAACTGTCGTCGGGCTCGCGATCGGGCTCATCGAAGAAACGCATGATGCGGTCGTATGTTTCATCCTCAAGGCCGTCTACCCAAGCGCTGATGCGACGTGCTTCAAGCTTTCCAGATGAGTTGATGGGCATGCGGTTGACAGCAACCATGGCGGAAGGCTGCATATAAGAGGGCAACTTATCGCTGATGAACTCACTAATTTCCGATATTATAGCCCGGGCCTTGGCCAGGTCTTGGGGGCTATCCAGAAGCTGCAGGGGTTCGTCGTTATCTTGTTGATGCGGGGGCAATCCGTGCAAGGCCAAGATGGCAACGATCTTTCCAGAAAACTTGCCTCGGGATCCAAGTACAACAAGATGAGCGGCAATGCTGGTGTGTGCGGCGCCAATCTGGTAGCCGATCTCTCCCAGCTCGATGCGTTGACCGCGGACCTTGACCTGTGTATCCTTGCGGCGGACGAAGGCGATCTTGTTCCCTTTCCCTTCGGAAGAGTAGGAGACCATATCGCCGGTGCGGTATAATCGACTGTTAGGAAGCCACGAGAGACCAGTCAAGAAGGCGTCTTGAGTTTTGCCAGGGTCATTCAGGTAGCCTCGCGCCAGGATAGGTCCTTCAATCAGGAGTTCGCCCACGGCGCCCATGGGCATGAGGATGTTGGGATTCCGGGGATCAACGACCCAGGTGTTACAGCCCATGGCCGTGCCGATTATCTCGGGCCTTGGTTCGAATCCCCTTCTGTAGTCATATGTGCAGATTGCGCAGCATTCCGTAGGTCCATAGACTTGAACAACCTGGCATGTGTCTACTGTGTTCCACTTCCGTAAGACAGCATGTCCGAGAGGCTCGCCTCCAAGGGCGATAAGACGAAGAGTAGGGACTTGAGATGGCTCGATCATTCTGGCAACAGCCGGAGTAAGGAATGCCCAATTAACGCCAAGTCGATTAATAGCCCCAACGAGGTCATTCATGCGCTCTTCCTCCGATAGGACACAGATACAGCCGCCGTATACAAGTGTTGTAATAATCTCCATAATGCAGGCATCAAAAGCATATGAAGAGAATTGAAGGACTCTTGACTCTCGACTGTAAGACATGTGGTGACCGTGGGCTGTTGTTCCTGTAGCGGCGGCACTGTGCTCAAGAAGCACTCCCTTCGGCTGACCGGTTGAACCAGAAGTGAAGATGATATACACGCCATTGGACGGTGTAGCACCAGGAGATAGAGACTCTGCACTACGATGGTTCTCTAGTTGCGCAAGAGAGGCTGCATCGACGGCTATGGTCTTGTCGACAAGATGGGCGACTGTGAGGATGCATTCAGGCGATGTGAGTGCAACTTTATGAGATGGAAGCTGCTCAACAATTTTCTGTATACGATCGGACGGATGAGCGGGATCAAGAGGCACAAAGACACCTCCGGCCTTCATGACGGCCAGCATGGCAACTACAGTCCAGATGCTCTTCTTGAAGCACAGTGGAACTGTAACTTCAGGCCCGACGCCGAGACTGCGTAAGTGTATGGCAAGGCGGGTGGCGTAACGGTCGAGCTCGGTGTATGATAGCTCGCCCTCCCAAGAGGCCACGGCACAATTGTCTGGGATTTCCTTTACCTGGGCTTCGATGAGAGCGTGTACGGTCGTCTGCATTGGTGGATGATGTTGGCTGTTCCAGTCTATGATGCGTCGGCGTTCGGACTCGCCTAAGAGATCGATAACGGGCATTTTACGGCTTGGGTCCTTGACGATAGCTTCTAGTGCGCGGAGTGTAGCGTCAACAACCGTCGAAGCATAGCTGTCCGAGAGCTTGTCTGTCCAGTATGTGAAATGCAACTCGACAGTTTTGTTGAGATCGAGGATGTTGACAGTCATGTTGTACTAATTCTCGTCAGTAACCTATTCCACAGGAGATCAATGAGTTTGCGTACCTCGCTGGGGTCGCGGGAATCCACGATGTCGAAACCAAACTCTTCTGGTGTCTCCGCCTCTTCGTTTATCTTCTGCAGAGACATGACTGTGTTGAAGAGACCTGTGTTGCTAACACCCAGGGCCTGTTGAATACTACCAAGCGAGCAATGCTGGTGAGGTAGACTGTCAAGATAGCTACGATTAATCGACTTCAATAGATCTAGGGCGGACTGTGCCTCATCATCGCTAGCCCCAAAGTTGGTGCTGGAGACGAGCATGCTGATCAGTGGGCCAACCATGGCCTCGATTCTGTCCACTGGTACATCGCGACCAGATGTCAGATAGCCAAAACAAACTCTATCTGAGCCCGTGAAAGCCCTGAGCACCAGGGACCAGGCCAACTGAAAGATGTTGGAGACGGAGATAGCATGCGCACGGCCAAGTTGGCGCATAGCATCGGTGGTAGTGCTAGGGACAGGAAGCGTGATCTTGTTCAACATTCTACCAGTGCTTTCAGCAGATAGGACTGGGAAGAGACAAGGTTGAGTGTCAGCGAGAGTCTCCGTCCAGTAGGAGAGCGATCGAGCAATAGGTCCGCTGAAAACATGGGAGATGTAGTCGTTATACGATGGGCCGGATCCTTGTAGACTGCCGTTGTAAGAACGCACGAGATCATCCATCACCAGGTTGATAGAAGTTCCATCAATCAGGGCGTGGCTGACTTGAAGAGATGCGTACGTCTCGTCAACGGTGGTGCAGATAGACAAGATGTGAGGGGGCTTGTCTGTTGGTAGAGACGAGGTTGAGGATTGTAGGAACTCGGTAGGGTCTGATCCCTGATAATGCATCTCCTTTATGATGGGCTCGGCAGCAGGAGTGTCGGGCCTCAACAAGACTTGGGCGAAACCCCCGTCGGATCTCCCGCTCTCACAGAAGACAGTCCGGAGCACGGGGTGGTAGCGCACAAGTCGTCGCCACGCGTTCTTGAGCTGCTCGACATTGAAAGGCATCCCGCGTGTAGGGCGGATCTTCCATGCTGCGTACACCACGTAGGCTTTGGGATCCTTGGATTGACTGACAAGGATACCCTGCTGTAACGGCGAGCACGTGTAGACTGATTCGATCACTGCTGGGTCCCAAGATCCAACTTTGGCTTCGCACGCCGCGGCTAGGGACTTGAGGCCAGCATCATCAATGCCGAGGAGGGGGAAGTCTCCTGGAGTGAAGGAGGGAGAAATAGTAGGGAGCTCTGTTGATAGAGATCGTAGGGCGGCGCTGTACTCGTGTAGCCAGAGTTGTAGACAATCGCGACGGCCCATCTTTGCGTTATAGCCGAGGGAAAGGACCAGCTCGGAGCCTTCGACAGTTGCGAGGATGTCTATAAGGGCCATGCGAGGTGTACTTGGCGCAGCGTCCTGAAGTTCAAGTGGTTCTTGAAGCTCTCGGAGAATGGTATCAGACTGCTGTAGCTGCTGGTACTGACCCAGGTAATTAAAGAGAACCTCCATCTCTGTATGCTCTTTGAAGACAGTACGGCCTTGCTCGGTAAGATATCGACAGGCAAAGTATGGAAATCCTTTGTTGCGGATGCTATGTCTCATGTCCTTGACTTGACGGACCATCTGGACTAGATCGGGGGTGGCTTTGGAGACAACAAGGGGATACATGGTTGTGAACCAGCCTACGGTGCGTGATAAGTCGATACTATCATCCCATGCATTCCGACCGTGGCCCTCGGCGTATATTGTCGGGACCGAGCGCTCAGGAAAGACACGGAGGAAGGAAAAGGCCAGGGCCGCTAGCATCAAGTCATCTGGGTCTGTTCTAAAGGCAGTGTTGGCGAGGCCTAGGAGTGCTGCGGTGCTGGGCGCATCTAAGCGTGACTGGATGACAACTGTATCTGCCATGACGTTCTCCCGGCCATGATCCATATCCCAGAAGCCGAAGTCGGCCGATGGCACAGTGAATGGGAGGACTGACTCGATATGGTAGTCGTTCGCTCGCGAGAGGAGGGCCTCAGTCCAAGCAGGCATCGAGACAGCTTCGGGGGCTAATGATGGAAGAGATTCAGACTCGGATGATAACAAAAGTTCGAGATCAGAGAGTATGACACGCCAGGATACAAGGTCGACGATCAGATGGTGAGCTGTGAGGGATAGGACCTGACTATCAGGAAGGTTGATAAGATAGGATGTTACGAGGGGTCCTTTTTGAATGTCGAGGCTAGTCTGCAACTCATCGAGAGCAGGCAGCGCATCGGACAGAGATGGGAAGCTTCCTTGTCGGAATGCCAAGCTGCCCTCGCCATCAGACAAAATCTGTTGGGTCCAGTCACCGTTATCATCCTTAAAGAAGCGCGCACGAAGCATGGCATGATGTTTCACCACAGTGGCGATGGCAGACTCGACTTGCTTAGCAGCTACAATCTTGGAGAGCCGGACCGTGAATGCCTGGTTGAAGTGGTCGTTGCCAGAAGGATTCATCTCGAAGAACATGCGCTGTATGGGCAACAGAGGGAACGGCTCTGTCCTCTCCACGACCGTGGATTGTGTCTCGTTGGTATTCGGAGCGAGAGCCTTGAAACGTGCACACATGGCAAGCTCTGAAAGAGATTGGCTGCGAAGAACGTTGTCAACGGAAACAGTGACACCGCACTCTCTGGCCCTGGAAACAACCTGCATCGCCGAAATGGAGTCGCCACCCAGACTGGTGAAGGATTGGTCTAGCGGTAACGAACTGACGGGTAAGTTGAGGACTTGACTCCAGGCTTTGACAAGCTGTGTTTCCATGGGCGTCTGTGTCTTTGCATCTTCCGATCCTGTGGCGATCTTTTCTGTTGATGAAACGATTGTTGCTAGGTCTTGATCGGTCAGGGCCTGCACCCAATTCTGGATCTGTCGACGGTCCATCTTGCCGTTGGTGGTAAGCGGTAGCTGCTCCACCGTGATCCAAATCTTTGGTATCATATATCCAGGCAACGTTGACGATAACTTGCTTCGGATGGCGGCGTTGCGAGCCCTGTCCTCTTCGCTGATCACGGGGCTCAGCACGCGCTGTGCTTCAACGTCCTCTTGATGTTGGCGACGCGAGAGCACTGTAGTCAGACGTCCTTGGCAAGCACCTGTCTTGGGAAGCAGGACGACAGTGTGGCGTAGGTCTGCATCAGCTTGGGATACATGGACCTCGACCTCATTCAGCTCGATACGCTGGCCCCGGACCTTGACCTGATTATCTCGCCGACGAACGAACGAGCAAGTACCATCAGGGTTATACCGCACGATGTCTCCAGACCGGTAAAGTCTCGGATACTGTGTTGTAAGCCACGCAGGAGGGTCAATGAACACCTCTGCCGTCTTGACTGGGTCAACGTAGCCTCGCCCGACAATGGGACCCTCGACGAGGAGTTCCCCTACTGCACCGACTGGTAGCAGTATAGAGGGATCATCCATATCCGTCACCCAGATGCCTGCACCCCTAGCAGGGCCAAAGTTTGCAGGGTCGCTAGTTGCTGTGACGCGATCTGTGGCGTTGCAGCAAATAGTAGTTTCAGCAGGACCGTATGCAATGATGAAATGGACCTTGTCATGCCACTGGCGGATGTTTTCTGACGTGGCAGCCTCTCCAGCCAAGGCGAGCGTTTTCATAGTGGGAACGAGGGCTGGGTCCAAGATGTCTGCCATGGTTGGTGTCAAGAAGGCCCAGTTGACTTGGAGATCGTTGATCACTCCAGTCAGGTCCTCTAGTCGACGACGCTCTGAGGGTATACAGAGACAACCTCCGTTGAGAAGGGTGATGAATGTTTCCCCGACAGACAGGTCGAATGTGTAGGCGGCAAACTGCAATGTTCGGGTGTTACGGTCGACCTGATAGGGCTTGGCAAAGTGTTTTGCTACAGTCGATAAAGACTGGTGTTCGATCAATATGCCTTTGGGTTGGCCGGTGCTCCCTGAGGTGAAGATGGAGTATGACAGATTGTTTCCGTTGACCCCGGTTGAAGGGGCATCAAGTTTAGGGCCGATGGAGTCTAGAGTCTCTTGATCCACAACGACAACCCTTGGGAATATACTCTGAAAACGCTCTTTGTACTTTGTCTCTGTGAGTAGGATAGAAGCTTTCAGATCGTGCACAATGGTCTGGATGCGATCAATAGGATGAGTTGGATCAACAGCAGCAAAGGCCGCACCAGCCTTGAGGATAGCCATCTGAGACACAGTTACCCAAGCCGACTTGTCGAAGCACGTAATAATAAAGTCGTCAGGTTTGGTTGTGAACTCGCCGAGAGCATGCAGATGATGTGCAAAGGCATTGGCAGCTTCGTCAAGCTCACGGTAGGTAAAATTGCGGTCCCAGGCGCAAATGGCTTGACGGTCTGGAATCTCCTGAACCTGCTGCTCAAATAGAGTGTGTACACATTCCGTATGAAGTTCCTGCATACCAATGGCGTTCCAAGCGTTCAACTCGCCGCGGGTCTCGGGGCTGACGAGGTTGACGTTAAGGATGGGTTGGTCAACACTTTCAGCAAAGCTGGCTAGGGCGGATAGCAAGGCTCGAATCATGTGGGTTGCATGAGCAGAGGAGATCTTGGAAGTCCAGTAGGTGAAAGTGAAGGAAAGCTCTTGATCGGAATCGACAACGTTGAGAGATATGTCGTACTCGGTAGGATCGCGGGAATCAATCGCCGTTAGCTTGATACCGTCACTACCATCGTCTGCACCGGCACTGGTGGGGTCGTGCCGTTGGAATGATACAACGGTAGTGAAGAGCGGCTCAGAGCCTAGACCAAGACCGTGCTGCACTTCAGCGAGGGATACGAACTGGTTCGACATACTAGAAGCGAAATCGGCACATATATCCTCAAGAAGCTGAGCAACCGTCATGGAACGATCAAAGTTGACACGACAGATGAGCATATTGATGAGTGGGCCAACGAGGCTACTAGCTCCTTGGATGGGAGCATCGCGGCCGGAGGCGAGATAGCCAAAGTGCACCTCATCATCGCCTGTGTATGCACGCAGGATAAGAGCCCACGCTGCATGGAAGATGCTTGCCATTGTAACGCCGTACTTGGCGCAAAGAGATCGCAGGGCTTCTGAATCAGGGACGGTTATGTCTCGTGCTTGCAACGTGCCAGGAGATGGGATCACGGCATCATCAAGGAGAAGTGGCAGGCGACATGGGCCGGCGCCATTGAGATACCTGCTCCAGTATTCGAGGGCCTGGTCCATGGGCTGTTTCTGGATGAAGGAAACTAGCTCCCTGTATCCGAGGCCAGAAGCGGTTGGGAGATTGTGCATGTATGCCTGTTGAAGGTCCTTGATTATATATGGCAGAGATGCTCCATCGACCAAGGCATGGCTTAATCGAAGAAGGATAAACATGCGATCGCCCGCCGTGTAAATGGTCAACTCGTGAGGAACCTTGCCATACTCAAAGCTACTAGCTGGTGCCTGTGCCATAGTCTCGCGGACTCTCTCGACGAGATCGCCAGACGACGCTGCAAGTTCCTCTAGTTGAATCTGATGAACCGTAGCAAGAGGCTTTCGCAGAATGACCTGGTCAAATGACCCACTGCCACGGAGATTCGGCAGAAACACGGTGCGAAGCATGGGTTGACGCTTGACGACTTGTTCCCAGGCTTCGTGCAGGCGGCTTACTCGAGGTATGCCGTCGTGGGAGGAGACCTCGAAAGCAAAACGGACGTCGTAGAGTTCAGGAGTTCGGAACTGGCTGAGTAAAATGCCTTCCTGCATTGGCGAGCAAGGGAAAATCTCCTCGATGCTCCCAGGTCCCCATTTACCCGTGTGCTCAAGACAAAGAGTCTTCATCTCGGCAAGATTGGGGTAAGATATGTCCTTGATCAGCGGTGTGTCATTCAAGGTAAATTCCGACTTCATAGTACTCGTTATGTAGATCACGCCGGCAAGTTTGTTTTGGAACGAGTCGCTCCAGACTTCAACCTGCTGCGAGAGAGTTGGTGACAAGCTTCGAGGCATCAGTATGGATACTGTAGCTCGTCCCGCAGCGACAGAAACTGAAATGTCAAAGACAGCCAAACGGCGTGCTGAAGAGTCAACATCGCGCTGGGCAAATTCTCCGTCGGGGATTGGTTGGAGGAGAGCACCATCTCGCTCTAGCTGCTGATACTGGCCGTGGTAGTTGAACAAGATCTCCATCTGGTCGTGTTGTCGGAACTCAGTCCCAGTCACTCCATCTTCAGACAGGTACCGATACAAGAAGTAGGGCACGCCGTGGCCGGGGATCGATCTGCGAGAATCCTTGATCCTCATGATAGTCTCGACCAAGTCCTCCGGCACAACCTGGGCGAGTGCAACTGGAACGATGCAGGTGAACCATCCCACTGTGCGGGAGAGATCGACTTCAACATCAGCGTCACGGCCGTGACCTTCTGTGAAGATGGCTGGTAGGGGCCGGTCGGGGAAAGCCTGAGCGAATGATCGGAAAGCTGCAGCAAGGAATAGGTCCTGAGGGTCGGTCTGCAGTGGTTCGTTGCAAGGTCCCAGAATCGCCTTAGTCATGGCTTCGTTGAGCTCAAAACTTATCTCGCGTACCGAGGCCCAGCTATTTGACTTGGCTAGATCCAGTCCCCAGTAGTCCTGGCGCGGCTCAGGAATGGAATATGGGAGGACTTTATGTGCGGATAATCCCTCGACGAGAGATGATTGAACTCGAACCCACGCCTGAAATGGCACGGGCTGTACGGATGCCGAAGGAAGAGGTCTACCGGTCAATATAGCTTCAAGTTCCTCAAGCAATACCCGCCAGGAAACCATGTCTACGACCAGGTGGTGAGCCACGATGGCTAGAATCTGACGACTAGGCAGGTTGATGAGTTTCGCAGAGATAATGGGACCTCGTTGAATGTCCAATGATTGTTGGGCCGAGTCAATCAGGTTGCTTATCTGGCCAAGCCTAGCGTTTTTGTGCTCCTGGTACTGCAAAGATCCAGACACGTCATCTGTGAGGCGCTGGACCCAACGACCTTGACTCTTGGTGTACCTGGCACGAAGCATTGAGTGACGACTGACAAGCTGGTTGAGTGCCGCGTGTAGGGTAGGCGACGCCACCTTGTTTCCCGAGGCGATCTGCACCAAGAAACTTTGGTTGAAGTGGTTAACCCCATTAGGGTACAGGTCAAAAAACATTTTCTGAATTGGCGACAGGGCGAAGTTCTCTTCGACCGGGTCTGAAAGGTCAAACTTGTTACTCGTGGAGGGTGTAGAGATGTTCCCTGCTGAATCATAGTCGACAAGCGCCGCGAGGGATGCAATAGTCTGATGTTTAAAAATATCCTTGACAGTGAGCGCAATGCCCTGACTCCTGCAATGAGACACAACCTGCATGGCGGTAATCGAGTCGCCGCCCAGGCTGAAGAAGCGATGCTCGCTGTTGATCTTCTGGGGATCCAGGTTGAGAACTAGAGCCCAGACGGAGCGCAGAGCAACCTCTGTTGGAGTCAGGGAATCATCCGAGACGGATTCCTCTTGACCAAGGGCCAGAATCTGCTTCAAAAGGTCCTCGTCAGCTTGCTCCAGCCAGGCTGTCATCTGGCGGCGATCTATCTTGCCAGAAGTCGTCAGCGGAACTGAGGATCCTTCAACGACTGCCCAGACGGCGGGGACCATGTGTCTCGGCAACTTGGAGGAAAGGTACTCTGTGACTGTACGCAATAGCTCTTTGGCTCTTTCGTAGTCGGTACCCTGCAAGACTTGGAGCGAACCTGAGCCTGAGGATTCCGTCGAGCCGAACCCTTGCAACGAGATGACCGCCACAAGACGCGAGCTAAGTCTGCCGTTCTTTACAAAGGTCACGTAGACATGCTGTACGTCTTTGTGGGCACTGGTGACGTGACTTTCGATCTCGCCAGCCTCAACTCGCTGCCCTCGGATTTTGATCTGTGTGTCCTTGCGCTGAACAAAGTCCATTGAACCGTCGAGGTTATACCGCACCAGATCCCCCGTCTTGTAGAGACGGCGCCCGTTGACACTTCTTGGGTAATGCACCGACCAATTGGGATCCCACACAAAACTTGCGTTTGTCTTGTCGGGGTCGTTGCGATATCCACGGCCGAGGATGGGGCCTTCAATGAGCATCTCGCCGACTGCACCTACGGGAACGAGGAGGTCTGAGTTGCTGGGGCTGACTAACCAAGCGGCGCTGCCCATCATGTGGCCGATGATAGCTGAACGCACCTCTCGATGTTGGCGATCACTGATGGATGCAAAGACACACGTCTCTGTCGGACCGTATGCTTGGATGAACTTGACCTTTTCACTCCAGATGCGAGGGGTCAGATCACCAAGCGGCTCGCCACCACAAATCAGAGTCTCTAGCGTTGGAACGTCGCTGGGAGTCATCATTCTGGCGACTGCAGGGGTCAAAAAGGCCCAAGTGACACCAGCTCGGTTCATGAAGCCAGTTAGATCTTCGATGCGCTCTGTTTCTGAAGCGATACAGACGGTGCCGTGATGGACGAGCGTTGTGAAGACCTCTCCGATTGTGGCATCAAAGGCATATGAAGCAAATTGGAGTACTCGGGAGGTGCTGGTGTAGCTCATTTGAGAGCCGTGCTCTTTGGTACCGGTGCTCACAGCCCGGTGCTCAATGACTACGCCTTTTGGTCTGCCTGTGCTGCCCGAGGTGAAAATGACATACGCAGCGTTGTCGGGGGTTACAGCAGGACAAGGCTTGCCGCTGAGAACCGGTAACTCCAGAATAGACGTATGCGTCACGGTGCACTGGGCCACTTCCAAATTGGACAGTTCCTTGGTGACGAGAGGAGCAGTAGCCTGCATGGCGGACATGAGGAGCACTGGACTTCCAGCATCTGAAATAATGAGGGCCAAGCGATCAGCAGGGTGAGCTGGATCCAGAGCCACAAACGCGCCACCGGCCTTGAGAACGCTGAGCATGGCTACCACGGCCCAGATGGACTTCTCAAAGAGTAGGGGCACGATGACTTCGGGGCCTACACCCATGGAGACCAAGTGATGCCCAAGCCGGGTCGAATAGTCATCCAGTTCAGCATATGTAAGGGTTCCCGCGGTAGAGTAAAGAGCCACCTTATCAGACTCAAGAGTAGCGATGTCCGTAATGATGTCGTGTAAACAAGCGTCTACGGGATCAGGCACATGCTTATTCCATCTCTTGACTAATTGGCCGCTGACAGGGTCCATCAAGCTGATGTCAGATATCTTGTTATCGGATAGAGACGGCAGAGACTGAAGTGTCCGGAGCCAGACGTCGCCTACCACATCCGCTGCCTCAGGGCAGATGACCTCGGTTCTATATGTCAGACTGAGTTCCATGCTGGAACGAGTATAAGCAATCTTTGCTGCGATGGCAAACTCGCTCGTATCATCCAGATGAACCAAGTCAACAGCGACTCCTCCTGTCTCTGATGGAGTGGCCTCATCTTCGCGGTAACATGATAGAACAGTGTTGAAGAAGGGCTCACTGCCCATGTCTAAGGCTTTCTGGACCTTGCTAAGGGGGCAATACTGATGATCCATGCTGTCGGCGAGGCCTGCGCGAGACGACTCCAAGGCCTCCCGGATGGTCATGGTGTCGTCCAGCGCAAGGTCGCTGATGACAAGGTTGATAAAGACTCCGGCAGCGCTCTCGATGCCACTGACTGGTGCATCACGGCCAGAGGTCATGTAGCCAAAGCATACGTGGTGATTGTTCGTATAGGCGCGCAACACCAATGCCCAAGCAAGCTGGGCCAGATTCGAGATAGAGACGCCGTTGGTCTGGCATAACTTCAGAAGAGGTGAGATGCCGCCTATCTGGGTCTTGAAGACGCGCTTCTCATTCGTGATAGGAACATCAGGTACTTGGAGTTGTGGGAAGCGACAGGCCGAGACAGTGTTGAGACGGTTCTTCCAAAAGTCAAGGGACTTGTCTGTGTCTTGTGCCTGGATATGGGCGACATAATCGCGGAATGACTGGTCTGAGACGGACAATTCAGAGTCGGTCTCGGCGACGTAGGCGCGATGTAGATCACGCTGTAATACGTCAAGGGAGATACCGTCTACCACGGCATGGTTGATACGCAGATGGACCAACAACTTGTCCTGTGCTTCCGCGATGGTCAAAACATGAGGTGGCTCGCGAGAAGCGACGGGGAGCTCTGGATCAAATGACAAAAGAGATTGGACAGCGTCTTCATTCACGACTGTCTGGTGCATCACACGAACCGGCGGGTTGCGTAAGACGGTAGCAAGAAACGCCTCGTTGGCGGCACTTCCATCAACAAAGATTGTTCTCAGGGCAGAGTGTCGCTGGACCACCTTTGACCAGGCATTCTCCAGTCTTGCTATGGAGACTGCGGAGGGTCCAGATGGGGTATGTATCTTCCATACTACGTCTACTGTGTAGGACGAAGTGGACTTGGCTTGACTGATGAGCATTCCCTGCTGTACAGGAGAGCAAGGGTATACATCCTCCACAGTCGGACCGTAAGGACCCAATGCTTTGTTGATGGTACTGCGCAGTTGTTCCCATGCCTTGTCATCGGGGACGTGGACGAGAGCGAAATCAGCAGGAGATACAAAGTTGGCCCTGGCGACCTCTCGAATTGTATCCAACAGAGCTGCCTGAAGCATCCGAACCCATTTGCGGACCTTCTTCTGCTGACCGAGGTCCCAGCTGTGGGCCACTACAACACCGAGAGACTTGTCGGCATTGGCTCTGACCGTGATGCTAATACAGGAGGGAATCAGGGTGGCAGTGTCGAGGTTGTCTCCCAACTGCTGCAACACGTTGCCCTGAAACCTTGTATTGTTGGGGTATCTGACGAGAATCTCGGGCAGTCGAGCGGCGAGAACCTTGGGCGTATAAGACTCTGCCATGTAAGAAGAGATGTCCTTGGCGGGAGCGAGACGAGCGCTCTTTGCCATCGCTGCTACTCCAGCAGTGCCAGAGGATGCCGAGTCATTGGGGAGTTGGACTGGATACACCAAATCGCCATATCCAACATGGTTATGTGCAGCATCTGCGACGTGAATCACGGGCACAGTCCGATCCGTGAAGCCTCGTGAGAATGATTCCGCAGCTGCCGCAACCACAACGTCCACTGGGGTCAGCATGGAGTGCGAGCAAGACTCAAGGAGAACCTGAGAAGCGTCTGGGTTGATTTGCAGCTCGTACTTCGTATCGTGAGGTAGGTATGTTTCCTCCGGGTCAAGTTCCCAGTAGTCCAGATTGGCGAGTGCCAAGGGTTCATTGGTATGATTGGGTGAGGTTCGCGTCTCCATCGCTGGACGGGCGTGGGAAATAACAGGAGAGCCTGATAGGATGCAATCAAGATCCTTGAGCACGAGGTTCCAAGATGGTAAGTCGAGCGTTATGTGAAGGGCGGATAGCGCAAGCCTATTCTCGCCTGGGAAGTAATCCACGGCTAGGAGAGGTCCATTAGTGGCATCAAGCAAAACCCTTGACCTTTCAACAGAGGACTCCGTTTGGGTACCGTCGTGGGACGTAAACAAGAGCGCCTGGCTCACATCCGCACTCTCTCGGGTGAACCAAGCATTGTCTTGTTTCACATATGTGGTTCGGAGGGCCGGGTGAAGATGAGTCAATTGTTTGACGGCATCTTTTAGGGCGTCTTGATCCATGGAACTGGTGAGTTGAAGCTGTGCACTACGAGATTGGCGAGGTGGACAAGATTCCAAGTCATAGCCAGTTCCAAGGGCAAGGCTCTGGGCAGGGGTGAGGTGGCCCGGCGTGGTGGAGTTAGATGTGGAATTGGAATGTTGATCTGAGATGGTTATGTTGTTGGCCATCTCGTTGAGGGTACGGCCTCGAAGAATATCGCTGACAGAAAACTCAATACCTTGAGCGCGGCAACGGTTCACGACCAGGATAGCCAGGATAGAATCACCACCAAGGCTAAAGAACGATCGATCATCAGGAATGTTATCAACAGCAGTACCAAGAGCCTCGCCCCACGCCGTTGCAAGCATCATATGCACTGGACTCCTGTCTGCAGAAGGTGATGCAGCATGCGTGGTTGCAAGATTGAGTACGTTATCCAGAGTAGCTTTGTTGAGCTGGTCAACCCATCGAGAAACACGACGTCGGTCAGTCTTGCAGGCTGTTGTTGAAGGGAGAGATACTACTGGAAGCCAGATCTGAGGCACCATGTAGCCAGGAACCTGTTGGGCAAGGCTCTCTTGAAGCTTGGCTATGATGCCAGAGACTTGTTGGGTGTCTAGGAGCTGCACATCACCCGTGGTCGTGCTCAAGACTGGATGAGTCGTCTTGAGCGATAGGACAGCCACCAGCCTAGAGGCACAAGCACCTTCTTTTGGTACAAGAGCAGCGCAGTGGGCAATGTCGGGCTCAATGGTGGTGAGGTGGTTCTCAATATCGCCTGCCTCGCATCGTTGGCCACGCACTTTCAACTGTCCATCACGACGACCGAAGAATGTCAGACTTCCATCCATGTTGTAGCGGACAAGATCGCCGGTGCGATATACGCGATATGGAGATGGTGTGCCCCACGAATCGGGGATTCTATCTAGGAAGGAACTGTTAGTACGGACGGGGTCATTGAAGTACTCACGCGCCACTATAGGGCCCTCGATGAGGAGTTCGCCCAATGCTCCTATAGGACTTAGGATACGTGGGTTGTCTGGACGAGAGACCCAGACTCGATTGCCGTCCATTGAGTGGCCGATGACGGATGGTGGAAGAGATGGATCGTTTGCGTTGCCAGAAACGGCGTAGATGCATGCTTCTGTCGGTCCATAGCCGTGGATAAGATTCACGTGAGGAGCCCATATATCCTTGATAGCCTGCGACAACAACTCTCCTCCACAAACGACAGTCTTGACGCTGGGGCAGTCCTGAGGACCAAAGGTGCCTAGCGTCGTGGTAGTCATGAAGAGTTGGTTGGCGCGTAGCTTGGAGATTGCACCGCTTATGTTGCTGAGCCGATCGCTAGGGGATGGAATACAGACGCAACCGCCATAGACTAGTGTTGTCATGATCTCGCCCAGAGATACGTCGAAGGTGTATGAGGAGAACTGGAAAGCACGGGTTTGCCTGTCCATAAGCATGGCCTTCCCGTGAGCCCTTGAGCTGGAACTAAGGGTCTGATGTTCTACCACTACACCCTTGGGTTGACCTGTACTGCCTGATGTATACAAAATGTAGGCAGGATCATTGGGCTTGATATGGGATGATAAGGAGCTCTCTGTCGGCAGCTTCTTGAGAAACTCAGGAGAGAGTACAACGGTGTGATTGATGTGTTGCAATGGCAGCGCGGGAGTATCCTCTGTGGTCAGCAGGATGCTAGATCCTACATCGTCGATGATGAATTGGGCACGATCGGCGGGCCAGGTAGGATCAAGAGGTACAAAGTGACCCCCAGCTCTCATGATGCCGATCATGGCGATGATAGCCCAAAGCGACTTTTCCATTCGGAACACAACTGGGACCCCATGACCGACATTCAAGCTCATGAGGTGAGCGGCAAGCTTTCCCGTCATGACATCAAATTCGCCGTAGGACAAGCTGCCATCGTGGCTCTCGATGGCAGGTGCATCGGGATACTCTTTTGCGGCGTCAAGAATGAGCTCATGGGTGCAAGTATCGACGTGCATGGGCGGCTGCGAGTTCCACTGCTGAATCTGCTGTTTCATATTCTCATTCATGAGTTGGACGTCGTCGACGGTGGCCGATTGTGGAATTGAGTTGATGGCGGCCAGGAACGCTCCAAAGACATTTTCTGCCTGGGCGCTGGAAAGTGCTGTGCTCCAGTACGAGAACTCGACAGCAACACTGTCTTGATGACTGTCAAAAACTCGGAGGACGACGTCATACTTGAAAAGGGTGAGCAACTATCTTAGTAGTTATCGGATAACAGCGAAAGGAAAGGGGCATACCTCGGCAACGTCCTGGTCAGCAACTCGATGAAGCTGAACTCCATCGTAGTGAGGCTCGACGCTCTCATCATCTGACATGAACGTGATGGTCGTGTTGAAAAGTTGGCTAGCAGGAACGCCTTGCTCATGAGCAATCTCCGCCAGCGGGTGATGCTGATACGGAAAGCCTGAAACAAAGTCTCGCCTCAGCGCACCGAGTACATCTGCGATAGGTGTCGAGCCATCGAGGCCTACACGGCAGAGCATCAGGTTGATAAAGAAGCCAACCGCTCGGTCGGCGTCATCACCAAGAAGGTGCCTATCGGTGGCCATGAAGGCGAAGCAGACGTCGTCAGACAGAGTATAAGCCCGGAGGACCAAGGCCCACGCTGCCTGAGTCAAAGAGAACAGGGTGGTTCCTTGTTCTTGGCAGAAACGCCTCAACTGCTTGACGTTGGGTAGTACGCGACGTTTGGTATACACTCGGGCTGGACTCTGGTCGGTCCAGTCGGTCAGCTTTGGTAGCAGGCATCCAGAGAGTCCGTCGAGATAGGTTCTCCAGAACTCACGACCACCATCGCTGGGTACCTGCTGTAGCTGCTGGAAATATCGGCGTTGAAGATCCGTGGGTGGACTGTCTGGTAGAACGCCATTAAGTGACCTCTCAAGGTCATGGCCAAGAGCCTGGACAGACAGACCGTCGATGACTGCGTGACTGATGAGGAGCTGGCAGCGCAATCTACCATCGGTCGCTTTGGACAGCCCTAGGCGATGATGTGGTCGTCCCTTGTCCCAAGTGACAGCTGTCAGTTGGAGCATATCATCTTCTTCTGTCAAGTCCTCCAACCATGGCAACTCTACCACGTCGACTGATGGTGAGGTCAGGACGACTTGGTCAAAGACGCTGCCATTGCGCAGACTCTCCACAAACGTCGAGCGTAGCGGAGCATGGCGCTTTATAACTCTCTCCCAGGCAGCTCGGAGTCTATCCAGGGAAACATTAGCCGCGTTGACGAGTTCCCAGATAACCAAGATGTTGTAGGTCCCTGGGGCTTTCACCTGGCTGACGAGGATGCCCTCTTGGACTGGGCAGCATGGATAGCACTCTTGCACCGGACCCAGGGGTTGTAGAAGGGCTTCCAGACGAGACAACTTCTGAGGTGACAAACTCAGCAGCGAGAAACGCGTATCAGCTGTCTGTAAGTTGACGTCGATGGTAGTGGTGTCTAAGCTGGTTTGAGAGACGCTGGCAGCCATAGGGGTTGAGATTGGCCCTGCGACAGTAGGGGTTTCGCCCACTGAGGAAGCTGGTGATGAGCCATGATGCGAGTCAAACTGCGACAGCTGGCCTTTGGAACTCTTATGTCCAACGAGCTGCAATGTTCCATCACCAATGTCAAAGTGGACAAGGTTCTCAGTCAAGAAGCATCGCCCACTGCCTGCGGGCTCTGATGCGAGGTTTGGGCGACTCAGACATTCTGGGCGAGGAACTAATGTAGAAGCTAAGTCTCCATTGTCACTCTCGTAGCTCTTCCCAAGAAATGGACTCTCAACTAGCAGTTGGCCAACGGCACCTGGTGGTGCGAGACGGGTAGGGTCTTGAGGATCCATGACCCAGACGGCACAGCCGCGGGGCCATCCGATGTTGCGCGGGGATGATATAGTGATAAGAGGTGCTGTACAGCATGCGTAGCCGAGAGCGGCAGTGGGAGCGTACGCGTTGATGAGATTTGTTGCCGCGGCCCATTTCTCGACGCTATTCTTATCCAGGTACTCCCCAGCCAAGATGATGGTATCTACACCCGGTAGGTCATCTTGGTTGAGAACAGCTGCTAGAGAGGGCGTGAGGCAGGCCAATGAGGGTTTCATTCTCGTGCATGCGTCGGCGATACTACCAATTTGCTCATGTTCCGACGCAGTGCAGACACAACCACCCGCTGCTAGGGTGAAGAGAACATCTGCGATACTAGTTCTGGAATCATACGGAGCAAACTGCAGTGTTCGGGTGGCGGGCGAGAAGTCGTGCATACTGCTGTTGGTGATGATTGAAGTACAGACAGCAACGTGATCCAAGACAAGTAGAGTCTCCTCCTCTACGCCGTTGGACGTGAAGAGGACACAGGCGGGGTTGTGAACGGTGACCGGTATGTTGGACAGGGGTTGAGTGTTGGTGTTATTGGGGTTTTTAAGAATGTCAGAGATGTCAAGAACATGCTCTGCCAGTCCGACAAACCTGCTGAGGTTTGGAGTGGATGAGATAACGATGCTCGGAGATAGCCTGCCAATTGCAGAAGTGAGCTGATCCGCAGATAGACCAGGACTCACCGGGGCAAAGGCACCGCCAGCCTTGAGAACAGCAAGGTAGATAGCCGGCACCCATCCAGACTTTTCAAGGCAAGTTACCACTGTCGATCCGACCTGAAGGCCAATGGAAACCAAGTGCGATGCCACAATGTCTGAAAGCCCATCCAACTCAGCATAAGTCAGGCTGACGTCCCAAGAAACACTAGCCTCGGCATCAGGCTGCTTGCGAGCACGCTGGCCAATCATGTCATGCACAAGCGAAGATACTGGCGGCGGAGGACGGCCGGCGAGCATCTGCAACATTCCCAAGTCTTTACTGTCACTAAGCGAAATGTCTCGCTGGGTGAGTTGGGATGATACAGAGCGCAGGTGATGGAAAGCTCTTCGAAAGGTGCTGGACAAGAGTGGCAAAAGGCCTTGGTCGATGACCCTCGAATCAGCGCTCAAGTCAGCAGACCAACGGCCTTGGCGACTGGAGAAGGTGATGGAAAGAGGGGCATTGGTAGGCATGGGAGCGATCCCATCACCCTCGCTGTATGCATAGCGCAGAGCGAGTGGATGAAGATGGGGCTGATAAACAACGGGAGTTATCGCCGAGTTGGACGCGGCAGAACCATCCAGATGGGAACCAATGGCCTTGATCTGATCAATAACCAACGATGTTCCATCCAGGACAATAGGGGCCGCTTTGGGACCAAGAATGACGACACTGTCGGTACCAGCGAACGACTTGGCCACCATTGCCCAGGCAAGGAGGAGCTTGGCGGGAACAGACGAATCATCAGTGCTGGCCAGTTCTCCGCTCAACTCAAGCTGCCTGTGCATATCGAGATGCGGGACAGACATGATTTGTGGGCGATAGGTTTGGAATGCCCCGTGGAAGAGGCCGCGGTCGACGCTGATGGTGAGCGTCTGGGTCATGCTGCCGCTGGCCACAGGGGAAGCAGAATTATCTTGTGGCGGCATCATGTGTGATGAAATGATAAACAATTTGATAATAACAAGAATATAGTGACGATGTGTTGAGTAGGTAGTTGTTAAAAATCTCTCTTACAGCTACACTTCAATGGGCGTCGACTAGACTATAGGGAAAATACTGTCACTGAATAAAGTTTCCGAGGATTATTCCGCAAACTTTCTAACCAAGACCAAGTTCTACGCATAGCTACCATAGTGTTCTACCAAACAGCGCTTGCGTGCGCCAAACAGACTCGACAGAGAGAGAGAGAGTTCACCAGGGTAGGTAGGCCTGTCAACTAATACGGACGGCATCCTTACCCTGTATGACCATACTAGCGCACCCCTCACGTCAACTAACGTTAGCCCGACACTTCCGACGGCCGCTAGTCGGGGAATCCGGGGCCATTAGAAATTAATCGAGCCGTTTTCCCTGCATGATCCATCTGTTGCTGACTGCGCAGCTCGGAATGCTACCTCAATCTATCTCAATCCGATTCGTGACATTGATTGACATTTTACTTTCTGTTTTTGGCTGGGGAGCTCGGGGGAGGCCATGGATGCAGTCCATGACTCTTGTTCGCTGTGGTTCCGCGGTCGGGATGGTCAGTAGTGGGCATTTATCATGTAGCTAATAGTTTAGCTCTCTTACTATTCAACGCAAATAAAGTGTCTGGTGTTATTTGGTACGTGGGATACATGAGTGTCTAGTGGTAGAAATGGAATATTTAAATGTTTCGACGTTAAAGATGGAACTTAACCTGTAGCACATATCAAATATAGCATCTATACACATCAACGCCAGAATCAATCGCCAAATCTCAACAAATAAGCATCACTTTATCCTTGTAGCGTGCCAAGATGAGTGGAATCTCGTTCAAGTCATTTGTTCGATCTCAGTACACTCCAATTCCTCTCCCGAACCATGATTTCACCGGGCAAACCATCCTCATCACCGGAGCAAGCCGTGGACTTGGCTTGGAAGCAGCTAGTCACTTTTATCGCCTCAACGCTTCCAACATCATCTTGGCGGTCCGAGATGCCAGCAAAGGCCCTGAATGCATAGCATTCGTAAGACAATACAATCCTTCGTCAAAGACCACCGTGGTGTTCTGGGAACTGGACCTTACCAATGTCGAAGCAATCAGGCAGTTCGTCGCTAGGGCCAAGAATCTTGCACGGCTGGATGCAGTCATACTCAACGCCGGTATGGCCACCATGACATTCCAAGCCGTTGATGGAATGGAAAAGACACTGGCGACAAATGTCACTGGTACATTCCTGCTCGCCATTGGTTTGCTGCCAGTGCTGCGTCTATCAGGGCTCCGAAATAACATCCGCCCCAGGATGGTCTTGGTATCGAGCCAAGGCCACGAAGCCGCCGCATTCGCTGAGCGCAAGGCTGATGATATATTCGGTGCTCTCAATGATGCCAGCAAGACTGACATGGTGGATCGCTATGATACCACCAAACTGATTCAACTGCTGGCTTTCTACGCTCTCAAAGACACAGTCGACAAATCGTGGCCAGACAGTATCACCTTTACAGCTGTCGACCCCGGACTGTGCGATACAGACCTCACTAGAGACATACCACTGCTCTTACGCATCATCCATCGCATCATGAAGATGTTGCTGGCGCGGACAGCTGAGGTTGGCGGTCGCTGCATCGTTGTTGGTGCTGTTGACAATGGTAAATCTCACGGCGCTTACGTCAAAGACGGAGTCATTGGAAGGTGAGCGGCCAATTTACTTTCGGATGCAGTAAATGAACTAATGTGCTGTACCTAAGTCCTCCAGTTGCAGTTACCGATCCTGAGGGAATTAAGCTCAAGGCTCGTGTCTTTTCTCAACTCAAGTCGTTGCTTTACTCCGTTGATCCTCAGATCATGGATGCGTGTCCATCTATGGAAATGGATCAAGAGGCGAGCCGCCTTAATTAACTGGTATATATCTGGCAGCACGGCCAAGGGATGATGTGCACCGAGTTTACTTGTACATGACAGAGCATAGGAAGAAGTCTCCCTTTTCTATGGCTTTGGGATGATTATATGGCAACGAAGCGATGCTTGTCGATGGGGTAAATTATTAAAGAACAAATTCATTCATCCTACATTGAATGCTATAAGTGAAAATAGCTCGTGACATTGTAGCCATTCGGAGAACCTAACATTAATCGCCATCCATCCGAATAGAGTCAACGATCGATGTATGTAGCGCAGTAAATGGACTACAGCACGCTCACGGAAAGTAATTGATGGGATTTGTCTGACCAGCCTCGAAAGTAATTACCTGGAGGGCCTAGAGCAACATCCTCCGCAAGCATTGCAAAGGGAGATGAGCATTTGCCAGGTAAATGTGTCGTGGTCTCTAGATGCTCCCAGCTTCAATGTCCTCGATAGTTACCTCCAATTACAATCCAAGCTGAGGAACAATGCGAATCGGTTGGCAAAGGGCAGAACAAGGACCTGATAGACCGGCGGACTGGAAGAAGCGGAGGCAATACATCAAAGACACGGAGTTGCCGGTCCCCCAGTGTCCCACGTCGGTCTTCGGCCATCCCAAGGTTCCGAGACCTCATCCACTATGATTACGCATACGCCGAGTTTTAGTCATTCCAAGCGAAGAGAACATTACCGACAAACAGATGCGGAAGGTATAGAGCATCTAACGGGGCTAACCATGCAGCTGCAAGACATACGATTCAGTCTCTTGCATAGACATGGGATCAGTCTAACTCTTTCGCATGGACATGGATTAGCCATTCCCACGGGAGTGAAACAGACATGATCGTATCGGAATGGCCAAACTTTGATATGTGGTTCTCGGTCTGTCAAAGTTCTCACCCCCCATGATACTTTGCAGGGTTACGAGCAGAGTGCTGACATTGCATATTATCCCTGGCGTTTGACTATTTACGGCTTTATTTCCGAATTTGACAGTTCCGCGAAAGCTATCGACAGGTATCGACCGAACGATGAGTGTTCTCGGAGTCACTTCATGTCGGTTTGTGTGTCTATTACTAGATAATGATTGATATACTTATAAAACTGCTGTTCCAGCTTCATTCAGTTTATATTTATCGCAAGTAACCATATTGTGTCTTTCTTATACTTTATGAATTCGACCCACCATGGCCCCGCTAATCAATTACACGTCCACTGAGGTCTTACTCCTCGATGCTGCATGCAACGACGTGCATGAAATCGGCCGTGCGCTGTGGTCTATCACTGTCGATCGCTATCATCACCGTGATGAATGGACTTTGACTTGCTTGGCTGAAAAGCACGGTCGATGGGAAAAGACCTATCGACTCGTTAGCATTCAAAACGCTACTACCATCGGTCAGCTTCTCGCTGCCGAGAGGCTCATCGAGTCACCAAAGGATGATCCTGATGGAGAAAGTGTCTTTGCCTTTGCCATTGCACGCTCGGGTATTCCGGTCCGCGGATTGGTAGGCTATGTAAGTTCAATCCATTTTCGGAATACTTCCATGCATGACTTCTAACAAGTCTCAGTCACCATTTATCTTGCAGCTCTCGGAATTTGACGGCAGGCCCACGGCTCAAGTCTTATTCTCGGGACATGAGAACAATGGACAGGCACGGCTTCTCCTCAAGTCATTTCATAGTCTTTGGGAAAACCACGGTTTATCTCCCTTGAATGCTGAACGCCCTGTCTGTGAGGTTGGTGGCCTCAGCTATGAGGATATTCGGATTCTGGAGCTGGTCAACAGTGGCAGACTTGTCCAGCAGCAGGAGTGCATTCACGATGTGGTTCTGCATCATGCGCTCCGGGCACCTACTGAACATGCTGTGCGCGCCTGGGATGGCACTTTGACGTACCGTCAGCTCAACGACCACGCTGACCGCATCGCCACCATGCTCCTGTCTGCTGGGATCGGCCAAGGTGACTTTATTCCATCCATCATGGAAAAGTCATATTGGACCATCGTCGTCATTCTTGCAACGCTCAAGGCCGGTGCAGTCTTTGTGCCCATCGACCCCAAGTGCCCCGCTTCGAGGATCAACGCTATATTCCTTCAGGTCTGGCCCAAGGTATACTTCACCAACCTCGGGCCTCAGATGCGACGCAAGCTCAACCCTTCTGTCGCCTGCATCGACAACTTCGTTGAGATTGTTCAGCAACAGCAGCCGGGTCCACTGCCGCCGTCTCGTCCTGACGCAATTGCAACTTGCTTCTTCACCTCGGGCAGCACAGGAAAGCCAAAAGGCGCCATCCACGATCATTCTGCCATCGCTACTGGTATTGTTGACCTTCTGGGTCCGTTTCACATGGATAGTCGGACCAGCTCCATGCACTTTGTGTCACCTAGCTTTGATGTCAGTGTTACCGAGATCGCCGCAACTCTCTATGCTGGCGGTTGTGTCTGTGTTCCTTCTGAGCAGGGCAAGCTCAACGACTTGAACGGACAGATGAGGGCTCTTGGAGTCACACATGCCTTTCTTACCCCTTCAGTTGCGTGCCAGGTCAAGCCCAGCGAAGTACCTACGCTACAATACATCATGCTCGGTGGCGAGCCCCTGGGTAGAGCTACTCTCGAGGCTTTGTGTGAAGACGTTCACCTCATCAACGTGTATGGTTGTACAGAATCAGGACTTTGGGATACTGCCTCGGAGAGATTGACTCTCCGCAGTAGCCCAAGTAATATTGGGCTGTCTACGGGACCACGAATCTGGATCGTGCATCCTAGTAACCCTGACAACCTTTTACCCTTCGGCACCGTTGGTGAGGTTATGGTTGAGAGTCACTGTTTGGCACGCGGTTATATTGGCAATCAGCCCGCCAAAACCGGGTTCGTACCCGCGCCAAACTGGAGGCATCAGCTTTTCCCAGGAATGGAGCACGGACGTTTCTATCTGACGGGGGACTTGGGCTCGTATAACCCCGACGGCAGCATCATGTTACACGGCCGCAAGGACACTCAGGCCAAGATTCGGGGCCAGAGGATCGAGCTCGGCGAGATAGAACACCAGTACAGAGCGGCTCTGCCCTCTTCCCGTGTAGTTGCCGAGGTTGTAACGATTGGTAGCCGCACAATGTTGGCTGCTTTCGTTGAGTCATCGACTGCCGAGGACAACAGGGACATTGGACCGTCTGTCTGTATTGACTCTCTATCCATCAGATCAGCTCAGGCTGCACGTTTGGGTGCTACTCCAGCGCTATCGGCAGCGCTGCCCGCTTACATGGTACCTGAGATATATATTCCCATCAACAGCATCCCTCTCACCTTGTCTGGTAAGACTGACAGACGGAGGCTTAGAGAACTGGCTCAAACCATCACAACTGTTCAACTGGAGATGATCAATGGTGTGGATGATGAAAAGGAGCAGCCTCGCAACGAGCGTGAGCGGCTGATGCAGGCGACTTGGGCCGCCGTCCTGCAGAGGAAGGCTTCTACGATCGGCATCCATGACCATTTCTTCAAGATTGGGGGTGACTCTCTATCTGCCATGAAGGTCGTGGCTGCCGCGCGAAGCCGCCAGCTGATTATCACAGTCGGAGATATCCTGGGAAACCCGACCATTGCGTCACTGGCAGAGTTTCTCAGTTCGTCCTCAACCATCAGTTACGCGACCAAGGGAACAAAGGGAATGATGAACAGAGACATTCAGGTTACAGTTACTTGCTTATAGGTGAAGGATATATTTCATATATTATGTAGTAGAACGTTTCAATACATGTTTGATATTCCAATTACAGAAGAGCAACCTCATGCTACACCATGCAGCTACGCGCATACAGGAGCGACTTACATCGCATCGCAACAGTCTTCAATATTTGTGCTACTTTCCCACACCTGTTAGTTAATATTAACTATTCCTTACTTTACTGACACTGCAATAGCAAAGCCGCATGGACTTGGTGCAGCTTGTTTGCCTGAGATTGTCCGTAGATCGCCTTTCCAATGAGAAACTCCAGCCAAGATACATACACAAAGGACAAATGCTATCAGTGCAAAACAAAAATCCAGTTGAAGTTATTTCTACTTGTATGTACTGCTCAATGACTAAAGAAATGAACTATTTCCTCTCTTCAAAACGAAGCCTACACTTGAGCCCCTTGGGAAGAGCATCCTGAGTCCCCCACTGGTTCATGGTTTGACCTGCTATCTCCAACCCCGTGTTGTACTTGGAGTAAATAGCGGCCACAAACATCTTAATCTGGAGGTTCGCAAAGGCCTTACCTAGACAAAGTCTTGCGCCGTAACCAAAGGGGATGAATGACCGCTCCAATCTCAGAATCTCGTCGGATACGGCATCGAGCCAGCGTCGTGGTTTGAATTCACGTGGGTTGGGCCAGACTTGGGGATCAAGATGCAATGCGATGGTGGATGCAGATACAATGGTCTAGTGTGGAAATGGATAAAAGTCAGACAAGGGTATATGGAGACAGCGTATGGTTTTCTGGGGTAAAAGGAGGGCAGGAGGATCCATTAACTCACGTTCTGCGGGATGAAGATTTCTCCGTATCTCGAGTCCCTGGCGAGGACTCGCTCGGCTCGCCCACTGGCCACTGGGTTGAGTCGATAAGATTCACGGATGCATGCATCGAGAACAGGGGCCTTGTTCAAAAGAGTCCAATCAGGAAGACCATCCGAGTCACGCGGGAGACCATCTAGCTCCCTCTGGACCATCGACTGCCAGTGCGGGTTTCGGCTAAGATGATACACAGCATAGGTCAGAGCCACAGTAACTGTAGCTTGACCGGCATACAAGTTGTCAATAACCTCACTTTCCAGGTAATTGTCCGAGAGCGAGCGGCCATTGTGACGGAGATGCTGAAGAGTTTGCACAATAGAGCGTTCATCTTGTGAGACTTTGGGATCAGATGTTGTTTGATAAAGACGCTGCATGGCCCATTTATCGAGGTCGTCTTCAGCTGAGAAGTACTTGGTCGACCTGGTGTAGACCGCCATGGCTAACTTGATGGCGCTGAAGACAATAGGGAGGTTGTACTTGACTGCACCCCACAATTCACTGTTCTTGAGCCTTGCTAGAAGGTCGCGGTCATTTTCGTCGCCTTGGAGCGCCTGAGAGGAGTGACATGGCCCAAAAACTAATGCCGTGGTATTGTCCCAGGCGTAGTGGTTAATGATGGGCAAGACATCTACAACCCCTTGGCCACTGGCGATGATCTCCTCATGGATGCGCATCATCGCAGCCAACGCCCTATCCCGAAGAGGTTGCTGGACGTCGGGCTTATAGACGGAAGTGGCCTGGAAGAATGACGAGACCAGGCCTCTCTTCTCACGGTGTCCGAGGTATTCCTTCTCGGCAAAGATTGCTCGTGCATTGTGGTAGAGAAAGTTGTCAAAGTAGTCACTCTTTGGATTCCGCGCCGATGTGCAGTACAAGTCTCGCATGGCGGTGACATCAGAAACTGAGACCTGGCCAGGTGCTATCTGAACAAAGGGGCCGTATTGTCGGTGCCATTTGGCCACGGTTTGGGGACGCTGCCGAAGCAGATCGAACAGCGTGACATAGTGATGCGAGATCCGGCATAGCCAAGGACCGGGGATATGTCGGTATTTGATCACCCGGTATGTGGAGAGTATGACTACAGCTGCAAGAGAAAATAGTGTAAGAAGCACAAGACCGGTGCCAGAGGAGGTAATTGATAGAATCAAGGGCATGTTGGCTATTGGAAGTATTGGCAAAGCGTTTCGGACTTGTGAGTTGAAGTTGGAGATGGCCAAAGCGACAATAGTTCTCATTATACAGTATTTCTTTCATCATACTGACTCTGCTAACATGATGTTTCCGCGCGGGTTACCGCCCCCATTGGGATAGTTCAAATCTCAAGGCCTACAGCGCTAGGGTTACAAGGTTTAGTCTTGGTAGCTGACATTGCACAGTTCTTGACAGATGACAATGCATCCTAGTCTAAACTCATAATTACTTCAGTCTCGAATGGCCTAGAATTCACTAATACAAGTGTGAACGGATGGCTTTGTCATGTCAGGTCCGTTGCGGACTAGCCACCCTGTAGTTTGTCCTGGCAAAAAACGTGCATCTAATCAAGCATCTCGTTGGATCAACTATAAGCCTGTACGTAACATGGTTCTAGACATTGTCGTCTACGGGGTCTATACTACATCTGTCAACCTTGGTGCATTCATAGCTATGCCGGGGCAATCTTATCCTCCAGTAGAAACTCTCTCGCTGCTTCCTCGTATGTTACAAACTCTACCTGCGGTCCCCGTTCCTTCAACCACTGAAGCATACCCTCGATGGTTCCAGCAACATGAGCCATTCCCGAGGTATCAGGATGCAAAACAAGGGGAAACACAAAGTCCCCTGGCCCGCTTCCATCAGGCCCCCAGTTCCAAAGCCAGTTGAAGCGGTCTTTCCACATCTTCTCTATGGCTTCAGCGGTGACAAATCCATGAGAATTTGTCACGTTGGGGAGAAATTGCATGGGTGTCATGTCTTCCATGTACCAGTTGGCTGGTATCTCAACTACCGACATCTGGCGTGGCTGGGGTGAAGGTTTCATCCACGCGGAGGCTGGCTTAGAGTAGTCAACTGTATCTAAAGGGAAGCCAGAATCTAGGTGGTAGACCTGAGCATCATGTCCGCTCAAGGAAGTGTCATACAGGAACCCCTTGCGTTCCAGGAGACTGATGGTGTCATGACCAATTCGGTAAAGCGGAGCTCGGAAGCCCACCGGCCTCTTTCCCGTCAAGGACTCGGCGAGAGCGATACACTTGTCGAGAATGTCTTGCTCCTGCTGTGAATTTAGTTGGGTACAGTCTTCGTGACAATACCCATGGAGCGCGATCTCGGCCCCGGAGTCGACGATGGCCTTGGTCTCAAAGGGAAATGTCTCCATTGAATGCCCTGGAATAAACCACGTTACCTTGTCGGATATTCCAACGCGGTCTAGGATCTTGAGGAGGCGGCCGACTCCGACGCGACCTGCAAAGATGCCTGCGGAATAGTCGGAGAGACAGTTTCGAGAGTGTTGTCCGGTGCCCATCCAGCCTGACACAGCGTCGAAATCGACAGATACGAGAATTTTCACACGCCGCCGAACTTCCGGGATCCCGCACGGGATGTTTCCCAGAAGCTGAGATTGATGCAGGTTGGCATCGAGGGCCTGAAACACAGTCGAGGCCTCTGAGCTGTCACCAGCATGATCTATCTGCATTCGGGTATCTCCGAATTGGATTTCTTAATGAGTCAGTTGGCCGAGACTCGGACATCAAGTAGCGCGTATTGGAGTATCCTCACCTTTTGTCATGGTGATGCGACGATTTGAGGGAATCAAGATTAAGGTGAGGCTGCAAATAGTTGAATAGAGGAATGATGAGGTTTGTTTGATACTCGGGCAATGATGAAGCAACTATATGAGTTATATGAAGGTAGTTCTTCCATTATATACTTATCAATTGGAATGCGCTTTGCAAATGCAATCTGATTATCTTCATTATCTCGAAGGTTTGCTACGCAGCGACATGACTGACATTGTGCACATACTGACCGGTAGAGTTTAGTTCAAAAACTGACCCATGCCCTCAACCCCTGTCTGCAGCTATCAAGGGGTTGAAAAGGGCGTGAGATGACGCGACGTGACCCAAGGAGTCAGCAAACGTGCTGAAGTTCCTCCCAGGACCAAATGCAACATACATTCAAAGCGACTGAATCGTATAATCTGCAAATCGATTATTTCGACTTATCAAAACACAACAACACTAACCATGTCGGGATGGTCGAAAAAAAGCTTTCGGCTAACGTCTTGTTCCACCATGAGCAGGGGTTGATCAGACCGACCACGACGCCCTGCAGATGATTGCTGACCTTGCATATACTGGGGTTCAGACTCGGCGTGTCATACTGCAGCTCCATAAGCCGATGACTGACTCGTAACACTCTAAGCGAGGACTTCAATGCCCCATGCTTCCGACCAATGTCACCCATTATTCCTTTCGTTGTTGCACCATTTAATACCTTAACTCCAGTTCTTATCCACCAGCTCCATGACCGCCAATCAACCCCCAGTAACAAAACATCAACATGTCTTTCAGCTTCTGCATTGAGAATGTCAGGTCGCAGTTCCCGGCACTGGCAAAACCCCAGATCTTCGGGGACAACGCTGGTGGTAGCCAGGTTCTTGGAACGGTTGCAAAAAGGCAGCTAAGCCCGTTCCGTCTCACCACTACACTCATTGACTGACTTGGAGGACAGCATCGCTGAGTATCTCGTCGAGACTAATGTTCAGCTCGGCGCGAGTTACAAGACGTCAACGCAATCAACCGCCATTTTTGACAATGCGTACAAGGCTGCTGCTAAATACATTAATGCCGGGATCGATGAGATAGGTTGGTTGAGAATACAATTCTGCTCCGGATATCACTTTGGACTAACAAACTCGTTCAGTGATTGGTCCCTCGACAACGCAGGTCTTGCGCAACCTCGCGGCCGCTCTCAAATTACAACCTGGAGATGAACTGATTCTCACCAACGTTGACCACGAGTCCAACATTGATCCGTGGCTTCACTTTGCCGCCCTCAACGACGCTACAATCAAGTGGTGGACACCGTCTGATCGCAAAAACCCGAGGCTAGATCCAGACCAATTGCGAAGCCTCTTAACTAACAAGACACGTCTAGTTGCCTGCACACATTGCAGCAATATCCTCGGTACGATCAATGACATCAAAGCCATAGCAGATGTTGTGCATGAGGTCCCTGGTGCATTATTGGCAGTTGACGGCGTCGCTTATGCGCCTCATCGGGCAATCGACGTAAAGGAACTTGGAGCGGACTTTTATGCCTTCTCTTGGTACAAGGTCAGTTGCATTGCAAGACTCTGACTTGATACTGAGCCGCTTGGCTAACTATTGTTGAACGTATTCTAGGTTTATGGCCCGCATATCTCCCTTCTGTACGGCTCAAAGGTAGCCCAGGCTCAGATCTCGTCATTGGGTCACTTCTTCAACCCGTCCGATAGCTTGATGGACAAGCTTGAGTTGGCAGCAGCTAGCTACGAGCTGACACAGGCTATAATACCCCTCACAGCGTACTTTGGTGAGAATCCCAAGAAGACATGGGATGTTATCGCAGAGCATGAGCGGAAACTGCAGACACGACTTATCGAGTACCTTGTATCAAAGCCGCAGATCACAGTTTACGGCGAGATATCTACCGATAGCACGGTTCGTGTGCCTACGATAAGCTTCACTGTTGAGGGGATGTTGTCGCAGAGCGTGGTAGAGGCTGTGGAAGCAGTGTCGCATGCTGGCATTCGATGGGGTCATTTCTTTTCCAAGAGACTGACAGAGAGTATTCTTGGTCTCACCGATGACGGCGTTGTGCGAGTGAGCTTGGTTCACTATAATACAGGTATGTGCTTACTGTTGCATTTAGTCTGATTCGGGATCTAATAGATTGTGTCGCAGTGGAGGAAGTCGATCAGATTATCGCCGCGTTGGAGACAGTTCTGGGACCCAAAGGAGCTAGAGTTTGATGAACGAGTTTACGTAAACAGTCATGAGAATCATTCAATCTTGAGTGTATCAGAGACATCTTACCAATTTACCACTTTCTTCCTTATATAAAGGAGTTTGTATTTAAGTGATCGACATACTTTCTATAAAATCGGGGTCCGTGTCGCCATGTCAAACCAACCCTCCAAGTAATCACCCGGGGTACAGAGGTCCATTTCAACAGTCTTTGCTCAAGATGGCTCACGCCACAATCGCTAATCTCTATCAGGTATTAAAAGTAGGTCTATAAGCTACAGTCTTCTTAAGCAAAGACATTTAAAATAGACCTCTATAGATAAAATACGCCCAAGACTGATGTTATAGCTATAAATAGAGGCCAATCTCCAGTCTTATAGCGCTGTATATATTAACCCTTCGAGATGAGGCTCAGCGACTATCAGGCTGACGCGGACAAGTTTAACTAGACGAACTTATAATGCGCAGCCCTCGTGGAGACAGACAAACAGCTAAAGAGGAGGATTATTGGGATGCTGATAATGTCTGTAGTATATACCATAAAACAAGCATAGACTCCTTGTCTCTTTTAACAGCATCACGCTCTTTTAGACCTCTTTGGTTTAATCTCAGTAATTGATCGCATGAATAGATTGATTTACATTCAGGTCACCATTAATCACGCCACGAGAACATATTGCCATGCAACCCACCTATTTATGGACAATAGAAATCAATTAGAAAACCTTAAGTGTTTTGAGAGACGTCGGAGGGAGAAAAGCGTTGTGAAATTAGCTCTTCGGCGAAATCCGTGCCTCGGTCCCGGGTAGCGGGAAAAACACGTCATTGCAGTGGTTGCATAAGGCCAGACTACCGTATGCTTCCCGCGGGGAGATCTTTTAGTCCGAAAAGTTTTCTCTTGGCTCTGAAATAAGCTTCAAACTAATGCACCTTAGTGACAAGGATTCGCTGACTGTGCATCCGCGGCAGTCCATGGCAGTCCATGGATTTGAGCTACGGTTTTGGCGAGTCCGGCATATATTTAAATCTTATCCTTTCGTAGCCTAGCACGGACGGAAATCGGCGTCTGGTTTGAGCGGGCCAAGCCGGACGCCGGGCTGCTCTTTAGTCCGAACCTAGAGAACAGTGATACGGATACGGCACGGCCCGAGAGGCTTCCATCAATAGTGTGTGTCGTGGAAGCTCAGCCCCCTGCTGGCCGACTTGGGATGCAGATGCAGCTATGTATGTCTCCTGGGAGCTTGTGATTAGATAGAAAAGGTGGACCAAGCTCAAAACGCCGCCAGCCTTTAGCTGCTTTGCTAGCATTGCGGCTGATGCATGGCTTCCATAAAGCGTTACGAATCTCTTGGGTTCTTAGGAGGCTAAGATCACACCATTATATTGTCTACATGAATCGTAAATGCCGCGAGTTGATGTCAACATAGAACTATAACACACGTACTGAGTCGAGATGGCTACAAATTAAGTTAGCTTCATTTATCTGCCTGTCCATAAAGATTGGGGATTTTAACTTGGATCCCGTATTTAGTCCTCGCGTAAGCCCGGGGAACCTGGTTACAGTGAAGATCTTGCCTGATTAACTCAACCCTCCGAACTACCGTTTCAAAAGTACCGTACGACGTTGGTGCGTGGTTCATTTCCACTGGCCCGTTTTTCTCTTGCGCCAGATTTTTCGGCCCCATTATCATTATGCCCGCGTATCCGATTGGATCGGTAATTGTTTACGTGGCTGACAGACTCCAGGGTAAGTATTTTCTTAATAGTCAAATTCAAAGTGACTTTAAGAGAGAGAAATGGAAAGAGCTGTAAGAAGGTTAATCGCTAGGACTATGATTAAGCTTAGATGAGGTGAAGCAATGCCTTGCAGAAAAAGCACGGTTTTGCACAGACCTAATTACGCGAGATGATACGTTAATGGATCACAAATTGCGGGATCGCTGTAAAATATGTGTGATGACGAAACAACGCTTGCTATCCACTAAGAAATACCATGCCTGCTATGATTCTAATCTCTTGAGTTCAGTTTTAAGATATGAACTGAGGCGATATCTCCGAAACTCCCCCTCCTTCGATGTCAAGTCAGCATACTCGAGCTCCATGTTTCAGTAACCGCTCCACGATTTCATTGTTTCCCTCTTGAGATGCCCTAAAGAGAGGTGTACATCCCTCCGGATCACGGGAGTAAACATCAGCCCCGTTTTCGAGAAGCAAGGCGACTATGGCTGTATGATTGTTGCGCGTGGCGTAGTGTATAGGACTATATCCCGCTGCATCTACCTCGTTGACGTTGGCACCGTAGGTAATGAGTGTTTTGACGACTTTCAAGTGGCCCATTGCTGATGCTATATGCAATGGCGACCCAGGATGTGCGCCTTGCTGAGATCTGTCAGTTAATTGTCTGGTTCTCACATCGACCCTTGGTGCCTTTAGATTAAAGTGAAGAAAGACACGAGAATGGATCAAAAATGAAGAGGGAACTAAGTCAATAAACTCACAATACCGAAATTGTCTTTTGGACATGCTGGTATAACGTGTCGTGTCATTGTCGAACAGTGAATCGCGTTTGAATCTTGCATACCCAAGCTGCTTGAACTCCCAGGCCTCAAATTTGTAAAGAGCGAGGACGGGTATAAGTTCATATCTTGGGCAGTATATGTAATGTCCTCTGACGACACCTGGCTGTGCCAAGTTTGTGGACTCGTCCCCAACGTTGATGAAGAAGACGCTGACGCTGTGTGGCTATAGTCCTCAGCCGCCTCCTCCAGTGGCGTAGCAGTCTGCATTAACCGTACAGCCCCATGCGGCGGCTCAGCACAGCCATTCATAGATGTGATAGCCTGTAGAAACACATGTGAAGTGACATTAGAAACAACAGGTTCCTTTTATGGGTGCAGATTGGTTGGCTGTGAGGGTACCACCTACGATGGTTGGGCGTACTCTGATCGTTTGCTGTGTTGAAGTGAAAACTGATGTTGGTTGACGACCCACAGGGGCATTGGCCGCTTCCATAGCCCCTTGTTTACCTAGGTATGCGTTAGCATCTTGATGGATGGTGATGGTTTCGATAAGCCTGGATAAATAAATTACCTGCATGAATACGTGACTTTCGTTTGGCGAGACGGTTTTGTGTCTTTCTCCGTTCCGCGGGATCGACAGTAATCGAATTAAGTAACGAGTCCATGATTGATTGGG
Organism: Fusarium mundagurra; assembly: GCA_013396205.1. Taxonomy (NCBI): domain Eukaryota; kingdom Fungi; phylum Ascomycota; class Sordariomycetes; order Hypocreales; family Nectriaceae; genus Fusarium; species Fusarium mundagurra. The sequence goes on along the minus strand of JAAOAN010000332.1, from coordinate 11,785 downwards.
TTACATACATTTATACGTGAGAGTCGCGAATCTTATCAACGAGACTATTTTGTGGATGGAGGGCTGGAGTAAATTGAGTTAAGGTCAGACAGATTGCGTGAGGGAGGGGTACAAGCACTCATTGCAACGGGTAGCCTATAAAAGACATGTCGCCACCCATACTTTGAGCAAAGCTGGGGTACGTAGTACCAGAACCTACCTGGTTCTCAGCCCCTGTACAAATCCTGACCATAAAGCATTGCCAAGCCATCTCGGAGATGCGTGCAGAGTGGATCGGCCCGCGAGTGCCGGTTACGTTCTGCAGTAGTACAAAGACCTAATTGGTCCCTTGTTTGTGCCTTATTCTGGGTTCTTGGGATTTGGGCGGTCACGCCATGGCGGTCTGCAGACGCGCGTCCGATGCAAGGTTTCTCGTTCCCCGAGTCTCGACTGATGACTGGCTACTGTACGACACTTAATGAATAGACCCCGTCCCGCCTCCCAAGTAAAGGGCGCTTGATTCACCGAAAGTGTCACAACCAACAGCTTAATACTACGTAAAGGACATCAAGACTCCCTACAACATAGAAACAGTGACTCCCTCTATACTTGAATCATTCGATATATCATATCATCTATAAGCACCTAAAACAAACACTGAGCTATATTTAACTATGGCTGTGTCAGGCTGTATTAACGACAATTCCTTTGGCCCGGTAGTAGAGGGCTGTCGTGGTGACTTTGATTTCACCTTGCGCTTCCAGAATATCATCCTAGGCATCGTCCCGGCAGCCATTTTCATTCCGATAGCACTCACTCACGTGGCAACGCTGGCCTTCAGATCTCGCATCGTGGGCGGCAAAGTCCTCCAATTTACTAAACTGGTATGAAGCCCCTTGCCTTATATCTGTCTATTTTCTGACTGGCGGAATATCAGGCAGTTATCGCGGTAACTGCCGCTCTTCAACTTGTCCTACTCATCCTATCCTCAACATCCAATGATGAAAGCGTGGATGCATTTGCCGTGGCGGATTCAGCTTTGGGATTCGTCGAGTGGCTTGTCATACTGGCTCTCTCCTTCGCTGAACACTCTAGAGCGCCGAGGCCGTCGTCTATTCTGACCTTGTACTTGCTACTACAAATTCTACTCGATGTAACACGGTCTCGTTCCTACTGGCTCATGGCTAGTTCCTTTCCAGTCACGAGATATGCTGGCGTCTTTACAGCCACGGTTCCTTTCAAGGTCATCACCCTACTGCTTGAGCTGCAGAGCAAAGCACGGTGGATGAGATGGCGAAAAGAAGACCATAGCCCCGAGGAAACGAGCAGTCTATTCAACCTCGGTGTCTACTTCTGGCTCATCAGAATCTTCCGCAATGGATTCAAGAAAGTACTGTCGATTAAAGACGATCTGTATATTCTAGACCACGAGATGCAGTCAAGGATCCTTCTAGACAGACTGACCACCCAATTTGCCAACTCCTCAGCCAACGTCGGAAAACGATTCAGACTCGCAAAGGCGCTGGGCAGAGCTCTCATCATTCCTATACTCTTGCCAGTGTTACCGCGACTCGCCATGATTGGTTTCCAGTACAGTCAGCCTTTCTTCATTCATGCCCTCCTCGAATACCTCACAGAGAAGGATGTGCCCAAGAACCATGGGTATGGTCTCATTGGCGCTGCTACAATCATTTACGCAGGTGTTGCTGTTTCTGATGCCCTGTTCTGGTATTTTCACCAACGGTCTCTATACATGGCACGTGGCTGTTTGGCCTCGTATGTCTTCAGATCGACTACTCAAGGAAAAATGACAGATATCGGCGATGCAGCCGTCTTGACCCTCATGAGCACCGATGTTGAGCGCATTATTTACGGCTTCCATGGTCTTCATGATTTTTGGGCCAACATCATCGAGATTGGACTCGGCTGCTTTCTGCTCCAAAAAGAACTAGGCCTAGCCTTTATCTCCCCCATTGTAGTGATCCTACTCTGTGTTGCAGTCACCTCCGCTATCGCCTGGGTGATCGGGGAGAGGCAGTCTCGTTGGATGGCGAAGATTGAGAGCCGTGTAGGACTCACGTCCAGCATCATCTCCAACATCAAAAGTCTCCGCATCTCAGGTATCACGGCTCCAGTTCGTCAACTTGTTCAAAGGATGCGAGAGCAAGAGCTGAGTATCGGTAACAAGTTTCGCTGGCTGCTGATTCTGACTGCTACTGTCGCTTTTGTCCCGTCTGCCATGTCTCCCGTCGTCGCGTTTGCTTTTACAAACGAGCAGCTAGATACTCTCAAGATCTTTGTGTCTTTCTCATTCATCACACTGCTGACTAACCCGCTGGGACAGATGTTTCAATCGGTACCAGCGGTGATTGCTGCGTTTGTATGCTTGGAGCGCATCCAGAAGTTCCTCGAAATAGAGCCTCGTGTCGACTACCGAAAGTCTTCTCTGCCTCTCCCTCCTGCAGATGGCGGTCTGCTTGAGCAGGGCGATGAGAAGATACCACCAATCGATTTAGGTCAAGGTGCTTCAAAATCCTTGATTTCAGTCATTGACGGTAGCTTTGGGTGGACATCGGAGAAGATGATACTCAAAGGCATCTCCGTCCAAGTCCCTGTCAGGAAGCTGACGCTTGTTGTTGGTCCAGTGGCATCTGGAAAATCCACCTTCTGCAAGGCTCTTCTAGGCGAGGTGCCGTTTAGTAGTGGTCAAGTCATCCTGCCTTCGACCCAAGCTGCTATAGGCTACTGCGAGCAGATGCCTTTCTTGAAAAATGGCTCCATACGAGACAATATCATCTGGCATTCTGTATATAACCAGAACAGATATGACGAGGTCCTGGACGCGTGCCTGTTGCGAACCGATCTCGATACCCTACCAGAGGGAGACTCAACAACCATTGGCAGCAACGGCATCATGCTCAGTGGTGGCCAGAAGCAACGCGTCTCGCTAGCCAGGGCACTGTACCTTGAGACTGACTTCCTCCTCATTGACGACATCCTGAGCGGCTTGGACAACTCCACAGGAAACGACGTCTTTCGACGCGTGTTCGGTCCCAATGGGCTTATGCGTCGTCGTAACGCAACGGCGATTTTGTGCACTCACGCCATTCGCTATCTGCCGCTGGCGGATCATATCATTGTTCTTGAGGCTGATGGTACGGTCAGCGAACAAGGCTCATTCGACAAACTCGTAGAGACTGGGACATACGTTCGGAGCCTTGGGATTTCTGATGCCGATGACGCCTCCGATACTGAACCTTCTACTCCTGTCGATGACACTGTTGCGGCTACGATGCCTGTTACTCTCACGGCCCATGCTGCGGCTAGTATAGACAACCTCGAGGCCGAGTCACGGGCAACGGGCGACGCCAAGGTCTATCGTCACTATTATCGCAGCATCAGTGGCTGGGCTACCTTGACATGTTTACTCAGCGGTATTCTCTACGCCGTCGGTCATAACTTTCCCTCTATCTGGATGGGCTTCTGGGGATCCAACTCCTTCAATATGACTTCATCGTTCTACATTGGCATCATGGGCTTATTCAGGGGTCTCCAAGTCATCTCTCTATTTCTGTGTGCCACTGCCGTGGTCATCTTTATGACCACGCAGTCTGGTAAGCAGCTGCATGGTGACATTCTTGATACGCTTGTCAATGCACCCTTGAGGTTCTTCACGACGACTGACTTTGGTGCCGTAACGAACCTCTTTTCTCAGGACATGACGCTTATCGATGGAGAACTCCCTATATCTTTGCTCAACACAGTGATCCAAATTTTTGACGTCTTTGCAATGGCAGTCGTTGTCGCGGTCGGCGCGCCCTGGCTAGCGATCGCCTACCCGTTGGTGTTCGCCATCATCTACACGCTGCAAATGTTCTACCTACGCACCTCGAGGCAACTACGTCTACTTGATCTCGAGGCCAAGAGTCCCTTGTAGTAAGTATTCTCTGTGACTGCAACCTATGTCTTTAGCTCTAACATCATCAGTGCGCACTTTCTTGATACCATCAGGGGTATCGCCACTGTTCGCGCCCAGAAGTTGAGAGAGCAGGAGATCCTTCACAACCAGGATTTGTTGGATCTTTCACAGAGGCCCGCTTATCTTCTAGCCATGGCACAACGATTTCTCGCTTCATGCTTGAATCTGATGGTTATGGTTCTGGCCGTCGGGGTTGTCGCCATGGCGACCCAGCTTAAAACTAACTCAGGCTTTGCTGGCTCATCATTGGTGACATTGATGACCTGGGGAGAATCCATCTCCAGCCTCATCCAGTACTATACACAGGTGGAAATTTCCATTGGTGCTGTGTCGCGTCTGAAGGCGTTTGCAGAGAATGTGGCGTCTGAGAATTTGGATGGAGAGGACCTCGAACCGCCTGAGGAGTGGCCTACTCAGGGCAATATTGTCATCCGGGGCATCTCGGCTTCATACAAGTGAGTATCATCCAATACACTTGACATAAAACATTGACTAATTACCTCAAGGAATGAGAATGACTCTCCCGCCTCAGAGGATGACGGCGCATCACCGAACCTCGCATTGGAGGACATCACCATCTCAGTTAAACCTGGGCAGAAGGTGGCCTTATGTGGCCGAACCGGAAGGTATATTTCCATCGCCTTCTCATTTAGAAAGGTCAAGCGCTTACAAACTTCAGCGGCAAATCTTCCATTATTCTTCTTCTCCTTCGTCTTCTGGATCCCCTCTCTAACCAGTCTGAGAACATTGAGATAGACGGTGTGCCCTATAACCGGGTTGACCGATCAGTCCTTCGTCGTCGTCTCATCGCGGTACCTCAAGACCCTGTCTTTCTACCTGATGGCAGTAGTATCAAGGAGAACCTTGATCCTTTTAACGTGGCGTCTGATCTTGAATGTCTTGCTGTACTGGAAGATGTCCGACTAACCAAATTCGCAAACGATCATGGCTCAATTCATACAGGTATTAGAGCCGATGAGCTGAGTGCCGGGCAGAAACAGCTCTTTAGTCTCGGTCGCGCTCTTCTACGCCGTAGAGTCAAACAGCGTCTCTGTTCGATTCCTGGAGGTGTTCTTCTCCTAGATGAAGTCAGTTCGAGCGTCGACAGTGCAACGGATAATCTTGTGCAAGAGATCATCAAAGAGGAGTTCTCAGACTATACCATTGTTATGGTATCCCACAGGTTAAATATAGTTGTAGAATATTTCGACTTCGTAGTGGTCCTTGATCGAGGTCGAGTTGTAGAGACTGGTAGTCCAAGGGATCTAGCTAAGACTGATGGAAGCTGGTTTAGCAAGTTATGGGCAATGGAGAAGAAATGAGTGGCATGTTAAACAGGACTGGAAGAAAGGAGGATATTGAATACAGAATCATGTCTTGCAGCATGTAATCCTTCAGGATGCTACCGGTAAGCTGCAGAATATTGTTTATTATCTATTTCCACTCTATGGTTTAAAATAGTTAGTAGAAAACACAGCATTCTTAATATTAGTTTTAGATATAAAATAGTAAATACGTGTCAATAGTACATACACCTGGTACTCTATAGAGCCTTTGGTATTTTCTGTATCTAAAAATAGACACGAATTCAAGATAAGATAAGATAAGCGTTAACGGGCTGACATTGTAAGCATGGATGACGCAATAAGCCGGAAGGTAAAACCGGTAAAGACTCTATTCACTCCTTTGCAGGACACTTTGAGGCCATCACTGCGTCAGTGGATGCCAGCGCACTAAACCTAGCCCAACTCATTTCATCATGGCTGAAACCACAAATCTTGTGGATCTGGGGTCCTATAAACTCGAGGTCACTATTCGCGGCCCGCCCCGACGAGCCCACAATCCCATCGTCATCATTATTCCCGACATCGCCTGCAGCATCAAAGAATGGGCCGCCGTAACCCAACTTCTCGCCGAGTCAATGAGCGTTGTAAATTACGAGCGCGGCGGATTTGGTCAAAGCGAGCTACCTCCTGAGAGCGACGAAAGATCTGCCAAAGATTTGGCTCAAGAGTTACATACCATGCTTCGCGTGGGTAAAATGGCGCCTCCGTATATCGTGGTTGCTCATGCTGATGGGGGTATCATTCTACGAGAATTCATTAAGCTGAGAAATCTGGCCCAATTTAAAGGTTTTGTGTTTGTCGATGGAAATACTGGACAAGCGTCGCTGGCAACTCAGAGTACTTGCACTTTATCGGTCATGTCTCCCCTCAACAGTTTAAGATTATGTTACGAAGGTTGTCATCGTATGGGCGACAGGGCATGGCAGGCATTGATGGAAGAGATGGATCGCTTTGGTCCTGCAGTGTCAGGAGAGATAGGAGGATACTATGCCAACGTCGAGAAAAACGGAGAGATCAAGAAGCCTGCGAATATCGAACAGCCAGAGTTTGGACGTGTGCCTCTTTATGTGCTGCATGGAGATTACAGTGTCGATTGGGATAAGATGGAAGCGGAAGCAGAGCGTCTTGGTTATCGTCAAGACTCGGAGAAAGAAACCGATGATATGCGAATGTTAAGAGGTATAGGAGTAATCACTGAGGATAAGATGAAAGCGTTGCGGAGCTTGTCGGAGAGATTCAAGTTTGAGTATGTTGGTGGTGTTGGACAAAGGTTACATTTATCGGCACCGGAAAAGGTTGCAGATGCTGTGACTTGGATATTGATGCAGTATCGATGCTGATAAGCTGACAGTACTACTACAGACGTGAACTGTATGTTTCAGTTTATTCATCCGCGTCCTGTTGCTCATTCTGAGACTGGTCCTTTTTATCTCGCGCTTCCTCTTCCAATTGTTCCTCTATACACGCTGCTTGGATGGTGTAGATCCACAGCCACAGTGCTGCGCCGAGATCGTGTGCCAACACTTTCCAGGGTCTTTTTATATGGCGCAGATCAACACAGACTTTTGCTTTCGTTTTCTCCAGTGGTCGAATCTCTGGCACCGTAGATAACGTCCAAATACCATCTAAAGCCATTATTTCCAGTGTCGCCAGATCCATCAGGAAAGAAAACCCCTAGGGCATCCTCCATTGCTAGGGCGAGATTGACGGCCTCTGTAGATGTTCGACCTTGGAACTCTGCCAGCTTCGAGAGCTGTTGTCGCGCTTTGAGAATCTCCTGGGTTTGCGAAATTGAGTCACTACCTAGCTTTATCCTTGTAAGTGGTTCTGTTGCTTGTTGGCTAGTTTCCTTGCCAGTGATGATAGTCCAAGATCCAGGGCTGATGTGTCGCGACTCCTCTCCCTGTTCTATATCCGACAACTGACCAAAGGTCGAGTCTGGATTCTTTTCCTTGCTCGATGATTTATTGTTCTTTTGGTCATCAGATCTTCGTTTCTACGCATCCCCCAAGGCCGCCAATTTCCAGGCAAGCCAGTCCAGCTCAAAGCCGGGAAGAAGCTTGACTTTATCAAAAGAATTTGTACATCCAGGTCCGATTAATGCGCGGCATCCCGTCATAATACAAACTGCAGTAAGCTGCGCTAGGGAGGCAGCTGAGTTCATAGCCCTGAAACCTATGAATTGAACGAGAAACCCAATAAGGCCAATAGCAAAACTTGCAATTTTTTTGAAGTGCAAAATGCCTCTAGCCCCTTCCCGCCGAGATGCTCTCTGAAGCGTTTTGTGTCGACTGGACTTGGTGATATATGCGAGGTGTAAAGCTGAAGTCGGAGATGTAGCGAAAGCCTCAAAGATTTGATCGCTGACTAGCTGGTTCATGTTTAACCAGCTACCAGAGGTATGCCTACTGGATCACATACTGTTGTTAAATATGCGTTCCACTCTCTGCAACAATCTATCCATCGTGCTGCGAGTGGCCTCGGTTGGGGCTCTCTTTTTGTTTTTGATAAGCCCGTCTCGAGCTGCTTCTTGCTGCTCCTGTTGCTCTTGTTGACCATCTTTAGTTGGGAGCACTTGGATGCCGGACTTGTATTTCCAAATGTTTCAAGTTAAGTTTTGATAAATGTACTTAAACTTTTACTTGACTCAGGCCCCTGTTTCTGGAGTGGTTAACCGGGCCTTTTAATTCTGGTGTTTTGAGTATATAAGGTAAGCGCTAGTGAAAGAGGTCTTTCTCCAAGCTGAATAGTGAGCTATAACGAAGCTTTAGGCAGACAAGTACGTTGGAGCACCGTGAGAGTACAACGATTGTTGGGGCTTTGCCGGAGTTTTTTTTTTTTCTTTTTTTAAATTACCAGAGCGTACAGAGCGTAGTGGAAAGAAAGCCTTACAAGTATGAAAAAGGCTACAATGCCGCGGCCATTAGTCAAATAGATAGAAAGAGTGAAGTGATTGATAATGACTTATTTTTTGAGGCTACCCACCTCAATCGCAGGCGCTTACTTGCAGTTGAATAAGCATCTTTCCTCCAATAATGTCGATCTTATGTAAAAACAGCAAAGCAGAACCACATGTTGTTCGCCAATCATGCACCATTGTTGCATGCGCCACTCATCTTAGTAACACCAGGCTTGAAAACAATTCCCGTCGACACTAAAGTCTTACCCACTTTAGCGCCTGGACCTCTGGTTTTTTCACGATCCTATCTGCTTCGTATGACCCTTTTTTTAAGACTTGAGTATCAAACTATACCTGGGACTCTCGTGGGATTCTCTATGGCATAAGCAGGAATGGACCCTTTATCCGCTATTGGCCTGGCATCGGGCATAATCACCCTCATTGACTTCTCCTAGGGCTTGGTCACAGGTACGATGTAGATCTATAAATCCAGGACCGGAGCCACGTTCGAAAATGTCCACATTGGTAAGGTCATAGAGGACTTGCGCGAGGTATCGGAAGGACTTGAGACGGATTTGCGAGATAACCCAACCAGGCACGAGAAAGCGTTACAAAAGCTCTCAGAACAATGCTCTGATCTCTCTGAACAGCTTCTGAAGCTCTTGCAGAGTCTAGGTGGCCGGAAAAAGAAGAAGACCCTCTCGAAGAGCGTTTGGGTGAAGTGGGATAGCATGAGGAAGGCTGGCGATGTAAAGGAGATCGAGGGACGATTGATCGAATATCGGTCTGAGATTTTGCTCCGAATGAACTTGATGCTCACGTGAGTCTTCCCGCTGAGTCTTGGGTTCTGCTGTCGCATTGTCACGAGTCAAGTTGTCTGACGCTACCTCTAGTGACCAGCAATCAGAAGTCTCTGGCTGCACTCCAAACAGAGGCTACGAATTGGAAAGCTCAGACCATGGTAGAGCTCAAAAAAACGAAATCAAGGTTGGAGTTGGCTCTGCAAGGGTTGAAGCAACAAGAACAAGAAATCAATGACGACGAGTCTTCCAGTGAGCCAGATGAGAACGAAGCCAGAGCTAGGGGAAAGAGTCGCCAACGCCCAGCCTTTCGACCTCTCCAGGCATTGCTCGACCAGTTCGGTAATCTAACGACATCGGCTTCTGCCCAACATTGTATCCTACGACAACTGATTTTCGATTCTATGCGCTCTCGAGAGGCAGCCATTCATACACCTGAAACGGGAACTTTTGAGTGGATGGTGACTGATGACCTGTCAAACATTTTCAACTTTGACCAAGAACACAAGCCATCTGGTTTGGAATATGAGCCAGAGAACTCCGCGTTAACCTTGGATGCGGAGTCAGGTGGTTCAGAGGCGTCTTTGGCCTCGTCAGAAACGAGTGCTATGGCCAATCGTGTCCCCGAGTTTCCCCTGGACCTTCCGACGTACTTTAGTGTCTGTCAAGAATCAGTTCGAGCACGAATTGCAGGATCTTCATAACATGTCGAACGAGGAGCATGAATGGAATGTCCGAAAGTGTCAGAAGAAAAGCCAAATTCAGGCTAAAGCCGGCTTCAACAGCTGGCTTTCTTGTTTTCGTGGGGGCAACCTTTTCCACATATCCGGAAAAGCAGGCAGTGGCAAGTCCACGCTCATGAAGTTTCTCTACAACCATAAACATACCAGAGCCAGACTTGAAGAGTGGGCCAGCCCGTGCAAGCTTGTTCTCGCGCACTTCTACTTTTGGATAGCTTCTGGCGATGACCTCCAGAAGTCCCTTCAAGGCCTCTACCGTTCATTACTGTTTCAGGTCTTAAGCAATAACCCTGATCTCATTCCTTTGATCTTTCCACTTCAATGGGACCAGGTCAAGGGTGCACCTTTCCAGAGTTCAAAATTGGTGGCACTGTCATTCCCGCCAACTGCATTCCAAGAAGCATTCAGGCGTCTGTTGATAGTCGTGCAAGAAAGTCACAGGATATGCCTTTTCATTGACGGTATGGATGAATACGATGATAAGGATCTTACTTTTTGGAAATTGGCCCAACTGGTCCAAGTCTGGACCAGCTATCCTTACGTCAAAATATGCTCTAGCGCGAGACCCTATCTGGCCTTTACAGAGACTTTCGGAAAAGGCAGACAACTCATGCATCTTCATCATACAACAATGTATGACATATACGTTTTTAGCCTGGCTACCTTCAAAAAGGATCCCAACAAAGCTTACATTCGAAAGGTCTATCCGCATCTCGCGCGCTCGATTGTGGCCAGGGCCGAAGGTGTCTTTCTTTGGGCTTGGCTTGTTGTGCGCATTCTGGTAGAAGGCGCTGGGCAGCAAGATAGTCTCCAGATTCTTGTCAAGAAGTTATTCAGCCTCCCGAAAGACACGAGCAAGTTGTACGGGACACTTTTGGAAAGAGTTACGAACCTTGAAGACAAGAAACGCCTGTCTATGATGCTACGACTCAACCTGTTGATTCCGGGCCCGGATCTGGTTTACTACGGCTGGCTTGATGACTGGGACAACCCGGAATTTCCACCCAACATTGATCTCAGTGGCGCACTTGAGGAAACAAAATTGGAAGATCATTGCCAGCGTGCCTGGAAGCAGGTGACTGGAATTAGCAATGGGCTTCTGCAAATCGTGGAAAACCCACGATACAAACAGGGGAGGCCCGGGTTAATGGATGCGTTCTCCATGGCTCCTAGGACAGGAACACCTCCTTGGACCATAATATCTCCTTGGGCCGTAACGTTCGCCCATCACACCGTGAGGGACTTCCTCATTGAAAACCCCAAGCTCATATCGGATCAACATGCAAATTCGGAGCCCGACATGTTACAAATTTGGTACCGTCTCCTCCTCTGCGACTATGCCCATATGACATCGCTGCAGCTTGCGAGTTTAGGATGCCCCGAACTCACAAACAGGCACAATGACCGGATTAAAGAGATACTGGGCCATCAAAAGGTTCTTATTTCAGCCCCTATCCTCGACAAATTTGACTTCCACTCGCGTCTTATTTCAGCTAGAGCCATACCTTTTATTGGCCGCCTTGAATCGGAAGCACGCTGGGATACAGCCGTCCTAAACTATGCAGCAAGATGTGGTTACCACGACTTTATTATTTCCAAATTGAAAACCGAGCCAAACCGTCTGTCCGGGGCGCAGGCTGTATCCAATCTCCTTGTTTGTATGGCACTTGGCTATGAAAGGTGCGCTAATCGCATGCCCAACGGATGCAGTCATGTGCATCAGTTTTTGGCGCTGGGTTACTCTCCGTTTGATACCCTCGAGATGATCACCTACAACGGATATGTGGATCTCCCGGCATGGTTTGTCTGTGCCGTGTCGCACATCAAGGTCAAATTGAACTCATTAGGGACAAGATGCTCCTACTATCTTGGAGAGTACCAAATACCGGGCATTTCTTGCTTTAAATATCTTCTTTCGCAAGTTTCCCGTAAGTGCCTTGAATGTCTCTATATTTTTCTACAGGAAACTGAACCAGAGGTTCATTTACCTCTAGGTTAAGGCAAGACTAGGTTCTATATGCCAGAATAAGCTCTTAGCTATA